>CAJQZP010000758.1:1800000-2005000 GCA_907164705.1 Parnassius apollo
GGAGGTTAACAAGCATTCGACTCACCTGATGGTAAGTGTTGACTGTCGCCCATGAACACCTGCAACACCAGAGAATTTGCAGCTACGATGTCGGCCTTTTAAAAAGGAGTAAGCTTGTTACTTGATGGTTCCTAAGACGTATCGGTCCGGAAAAATCATCGGTGGTAAACAATTTCACAAAGAATTCGTGCGAGAAATTTAACAGTGGTAGAGCCACGCGGCAGCCTTTGCTGTAGCACGTATGGGCCGGCCTAAACCGGGGTGGTACTATGACCTCACAGATGACCAGCGTGAAGTAGAGGCTTTGCTTCTTCATTTCATCTGGTAAGTGCAGGTGGTCGGAGCCCCCCCCCCTATCAACATGGTAGCTGAATGAAATGCAAGAATACCCCAGGAGGGTACCGACACGCCTGGAGAATCCCTCGCTGAGCATCGATGACAAGCTACTCCACTCCTGAGCGTGGGTGCTTAGGCTGCCCTGCGTATTCTGGGGGGGGGGGATCGAAATTCCGCTCGAGACTAAACCTGCTCGGAGCAAACAAAGCAATAAGTCACAGGCCACCCCTGCCACGCTATCCGTGATCAGCAACTGATCTATTCAGTATCTGCAACATCAGGGGACTTCATTCAAACCTTACCGCCGTCCACTACCATCTGGAAACGGCGAAGACGGCCTTGCTCTTTCTAATAGAGACACAGGGTTCCTCTCCAGCTGATACTTCGTATCTCTCCTACCCGGGGTGCAAATTAGAACACTCCTTTGTTTCTAATTTGTAATTTTGTGTTGACATCTGTTTCCGACGCTTCGTTCGAGGAAGTATTGCAGTTGTTCGTGGGCGGCTATAATCACTTACCATCAGATGAACCGTATGCTCGTTTGCCCCCTCGACTATAAAAAAAATCGCAACGTAGTGAACCGCCAGCAACCAGACGATCTGGATAGTAACTTGTGTTTTATCGCGATATTCTCTACACTCTCCGTGATAAAAGCGATAGGAAATACAAAGGGACTCAGTATAGAAGATATAATATAGGTGGTAGATATAATATACGTGGTAGAGCCATGCTGCAGTTACCAGCGTAAAATAGTTTATGCTGGTATTCTGTGAGAGCATAGCTTAATGCTGCTGTATTTCGTATGGTGATTGTAGAGAACCAGAGACCCTTTTTTATGGAAACGAGGCACTCCGTCTTAGTACTTACGGGTGACAACGCATTTGCGTTCTGATTTGCAATCGAGGATAGATGTAGATGCCTATGGACCACAGCAACCACTTACCATCAGGTAGACTGTGTGCTCGCTTGTCACCCTATCCTATAAAGAATTAGAAGAAGATACGACTAAAGAGGCACTTTTGTGTCTTCAGAGGATTGCACTGGACTAGATTTATTCGCCAACAATTCGAGACTTTGTTCAACAAAGACTCTACTGCAGATATACGTTTGCTCCGATGCTCGGTGACGTTTTCCCGAGAAATATTGGCACGACTAATGTATAAAGCCTCACCAGTGCTGTTGTCCGCGTAGCAATGAATGTTACTGGTATGCTATGTAGAAGAAACAACGTTGGTGATAGCATGCAGCCTTGTGAAATATCAGTATTTATGAGCTTGTAATTGGAGCGTGCAGAGTTTACTACGACTTTCATGCTCCGATCTGTAAGAAGGACTGGTGATCGAATTACACAATTTCTCAGGAAGTCCATAGGATGGGAGCTTTAAAACAAACAAATTGCGCAAAACCCGATTAAAGCCTTCGCAATGTCCAAACTAACAGCCAGGGCCTTCTTTTTGGACTCTTTAAACCGACCCATTTATGCTACAACCATAATATAGATACAGCATAGCTTTAACTCTTATTGACATTATTACAAATTATAATTTCATTATTTTTTATTCAAAACTATATTGTATTGAAATGAAATCAAAGGTTATGAGGGTTGCAAGAAATTTGAACAATAGTTTTTTTTAACGATCATTTGCAGTGCTCGAACGACCGAGTTTGTCAGCTGAGTGAGACTATTGTAAATCGGAAGGGTTGTACGTATAAAAATACACGGAATCATCATAAATAATACTAGGTGATAGGATCCATTTCTGTCTAGGTACCCGTCTGTGTAGCTATCATCATCATCATCATCACCACATTGTCGTCAAATAGCAATGTTTGCACTGTTTTGTTGAAGTGAAGCGACAGTAGCCTAACGGCAGGGCGCGGACCGCGAACTCAAAAAGGTCGTGGGTTCGAATCCGCTATTCGACTACTGGCGTGAACCACTCGTAACACAAGCAATTTAAGCTTACCACGAGTGGTTAAGGGGAATATTAGTAATGCTTATAGCATTGTTAATATTCTTTAAAAAAAATAAAATAAAGAATTACAAGCAATCTAATTCATCGGAGGTGACAACGCATCTGTAGAATTTCTTGGTTTGAAATTGCCTGAGGTATCCATTGACTGTAGTAACGTTTAAAATTTTTATTAAACTAACTATGTATATAAAGGGTTATTATAATATTAAGGAGTTTATAAATGATAACTTATAGATGTTAATAATTAAATAGTTTATGTTTCTGTTAAGTTTGTGTAAATAAATCCCACATTTACTTGCTTCTTTTATTTATTTATTCATTCATTTTAAGTTAAAGTTACAAAATGGTGATAAGAATGTTTATTAAAAGCCTCCATATAATACAAGCTTATACATATTTTCATGAAAAATAAAAGAACAATTATATTGTAACTTTTATTAGACATCCACTCCCGTTACTAGACCACCTCATTACCATAGATTATTATCAGTTATACATTTTAATAGATAATAACCCGTACTAAACAATTTTAGCTTACTAAATATTTTAAACCTTTTGATAAATAAGGTAGCAGACCTTTTTCTAGGACTTTTTTGTAGAAGCGTACACATTGCCCTATAGAAGAATTACTGATACTTTGAAGTCGAGTAACTGGTAGGTATATCTAATTTGTGTTTGTCCCTAATACCTATTTACAGAATTTACATCACTATTTTTATAAACATAAATATAAACACTTACGCCTGTCACCCAGAGGGGTAGGCAGAGACTACAGACTTCCATTTGGCACGATCCTGACACACCTCTCTCGCCTCCTTCACATCCATACACCTACGCATGCATGCTCGTCGGTTAAGGGTACTCCTAATTTGGCCCGTTTTCAATAAATCGCCAATTTGGTCGATAAATTTTCGCCTGGAACGTCCCTTTCCGACTCTGCCATTCACTTCTGCAACATAAATTTTCTTTGTCACTTTTTCCTCATCCATTCTTTCCACATGACCAAACCACCGAAGCATTCCTTTCTTAATCCTGGTCACAACATCATCTTGCAAACCACACTCTTCTCTTATCACACAATTTTTCACCCTGTCATTCAGATTCAGCCCTAACATACTCCTTAACGACCGCATTTCTACTGCATTTATTCTACTCTCGTGCTTCTTCTGCCACACCCAACTTTCACTACCATACGTTAAAGTAGGGACCAACACAGCATTGTGAATTGCCATACGTGCCTTTTTTGACACGTTTTGACTCTTCACAATAGAGTGTAGGGCCCCATTTACTCTGTTTCCTGTTTCACTATTTTTAATAAAACTATTTTTGTTTATGTGTACATACAAAATATTTCGTAAATATAAGTCATAGTTAAAAAGAAAAATTTAAGGAAATAAACATTTTTTTTCTTCTCATTTTTCTCTAAAGGATTCCTTTGAACCTCGGTTAAAAATTGCTCTTATGGCTCTCTTATGCAAACAAAGACAGTTTGAGTGTCAGTCGCATTACCCCATAGCAAGATTCCATATGGCATTATGCTATGGAAATAACTAAAATCTAGCTGTTTCAACACATGTAGGATCTCTAATCTGTTTTATAGTTTTTTACGTGGTAGAGCCACGCTGCAGTTATATTAGTAGTATAGTTGTAGCACGAATGGGTCGGCTCGACCGGGGAAGGACCACGCTCTCATGGAATACCAGCGTGAAATAGTAGCTCAATGCTGCTGTGTTTCGTATGGTGAGTGTAGAGAACCGGAGACCCTTTTTACTGGAAACGAGGCATTCCAACTAAGTCCTCACGGATGACAACGCATCTGCATTTTGATTCGTAATCGAGGATAGATGTAGATGTCTATGGGCCACAGCATCCACTTTCCATCAGGTGGACTGTGTGCTCGTTTGTCATCCTATCCTATAAAAAATAGTATTTGCTGCAAAACTAAGTTTGCTAGCTAGTTTAGATATATGACTGGACTGTATAATATATTAGAGGTGTAGTGTATATTTGTCAAAAAAATCAGTGTTTATTTCATAGCAGCTTAAGAGCCAGTGGGCGGCAGACTTACTGTATTTCATAACCTTCACTTTTTTTTCAGTTAATCCCCTATACCTGAGGTACATGAAATGGGGACTCTAGTTTAACCAGCGGTCGATATAGAGACGCTCAGGTGGTAAAGGTGTAAAAAAATGACCAAAAATAACGTGATAGCAATAAATCTGCCGCTTTGACATCTTGAAATATTAAATAAAAGTTACCAAAAAATAACATTTCCAGACACCTATGATGGTCTCAAGGTCATGGCAGACAGCTTGAAAGGTACAAATTTTTATTAATACCTAAAGTAAAGTAAAGTAAAGTTACAGCCTATATACGTCCCACTGCTGAGCACAGGCCTCCCCTCATTTATGAGAGGGTTTTAGAGGCGGGGAAGTGTGCGCCGCGCTGCCCCAATGCGTGTTGACGAACTTCAATGTCTTAGAAATATTTTTTATCTTATTCCTCAGACATGCAGGTTTCCTCACGATGTTTTCCTTCACCGCCGAGCACGTGGTAAATCAGCACTTAAAATTGCAATTAACAATTTCATTGGTGCCGGCGGGGATCGAACCCGGGTTACTCGCGTTCTGTTATATTACAGCGAGCGTTAACCATCTGAGCTACCACGGCTACATATATATTTATATTAATACCTAGTTTACGTTATTTCAATAAAGCTGCAATTTATATTACGTATTAATGATAATATTATTTGACATGTATAATTTTCATGGCAGACAAATATTGTGGTTCTATCACCCAGGCAGACAACAAACTTTTGGGTCATCCTAAGCGCGTACTACCCCCCTTACTCCCTTTTTTATATTAATACTAGCTTTAATACAGTCATTTTATTAATTTGAAAATTTTAAATTAAAAAATTTACATTAAGTAAAATTAAATACTTTAGTTTCATATTGATTGAAATTAAGAATAATTACGGGTCATAAAAATAATTAATGTCTGGTTGTAAAAACAATATATTAAGTATACCGAATCTGCCTTACGAACACATATTATTTTAAAATAATTGGTCATTAATGTTTTCATACATTTTATTATACCACGGCTACTTAGACTTCGTTAAAATGATAATTTTACTAAAACAACAATTCAATTAAAAAAATGCAATAGCAGTCATAATATTTATTACTAACTTATCTTCCAACGCAGATAACTTTAAATACTATAATAATTAAAAAAAACTAATTTGTGGTCACGATGTAAAGTAAGTGATTTTTTTTAATCAAACCTACTATACTAGCTAAAATTTTCATGTTGTTTTTTTTTGAATGACTATAAGTTCTGCCATGATCCATTTCAAGGCCGGATACCCTGTATAATGAACGGGAAACACTTCAATAACTAAACTTTTTGTATTTATTACTTATTTTTGTACTTGACCATTAATATTTGCACACCACTGAGGTAGAAAATGTAGAACGAGTTATACTCAAACACCATTGTACAAACATGTTCTTTGCAAGAAGATAAAGATTATTATTATATGAGGGCCCCATTGAAGCTTCGCGTCAACTACGGTACGTGGTGCGTGGTTACGTGGTAGAGCCATGCTGTAGCTAACTGATGACAATCGAAGAAGATATGCTGTACCGATCCCAAATAACTTGAAATACGGGCAGAAAAAAGAGACGTATCGTTTCCTGACGTTGCTCTCCTTCACCTTCGAGCACGTGATGAATCAGCACTTAAAATTGCAATTACAAACCTCATTAGTGGACCGACAACCGATGGAGGAAAAGGATCTCGAGTGGCAGTCTCGTACCGGTAGGCGTAGTGTAGGGAGACCCCCACTAGATGGAGTAACGACCTGGTAAGACATGCAGGTGGCTCAGGACCGTGGTTTGTGACATTCCTTAGGGATTGAGGCCTATGTTCAGCAGTGGACTTGTGAAGGGCTGTAATGATGATGATAATGATATAACATCATAAAAAACAAAGTTATGGAGGAGCCCTATGTTTTACTGTGTATACTGTATAGATAATATTACTGTGGCATAGGCTACCACTGCCCTACAAAACTCGAAATATACCTACTAATTAATGATATTTTTGTGTATTCAATATTAATAAGAGCACTTTAATTAATGATTAATTATAGCACAAACGATTCACTTTTTGATAACAGGTTCAACTCTACCTAAACATATCATATTCCGCTACAGGCAACAGAACCAAATTAAAAGTAATAATTTCCATATATTTAAACGTGTAGTGGCGGTTTAAGAATATCTACTACCCCATATTCTTCCTTGGATGCCGTAAAAGGCGCCAGGATACAAACAAGGAGATAGGTTCAAGGTCATAATTTGGTAAAATTTGGAGCGCTTTGCATTTGAAATTAGCGGGAATTTCCAGAGATGGCCTGCAGGGCCAACTATTTTACACTTAATCAATGTTTTTTAAATATAATTTACACTTAATCAATGTAAATAACAACGTATTTTCTTCACACCGAGAAAGCTACGCTGCTCAATTTTTTTTATTAAAGTAACGGTGACAAAAGACCACAGAATCCACCTCAACATCTAACCTCAATTAAGAATGAAAATGCAGATGCATTTTATCTTCCGTGACAAAGGTGCTCGTTATCAGCGAAAAAGGTCTAAGGCTCTCATCACACATAAAGCTTAATGCTGCTATTTCCCACTGGTATTCAATGCGATTGTGATATTGCGTTAATTTGCGTTGCGAAATTGCTTTAAAATATTTGGTAGTGTAATTTAGGTGCGGTCTCTGACATTATCTGTACTGTATGTTGACGAATTCAACTCAGAAGTGTTTAGTAAGAAGACACTGGCGGAATAGCTCACAAACACCTCCGCTGCTTTTGACCCGCAAACCACTGCATTTTGATAACATTATTAGTTTCAAAACCAAATCAGCATCTAAATTGCAATTAACAATTTCTTTGCTGCCAGCAGGCATCCAGCGTAGGTATTTTTTATAGGATACAGTCCAAATGATGGCAAGTGGAAGCTGTGGCCCATAACATTTACATTTATCCTCAATTTAGAATCATGCAGATCCATTGTCACCTCTGAGGAATACCTCGTTTCCAGTAAAAAGGGTCTCCGGTTTTCTACACCCATCATACGAAATACAGTAGCGTTAAGATGGGTGATGAGAACCGGAGACCCTTTTTACTGGACACGAGGTATTCTTCAGAGGTGACAACGCATCTGCATGATTCTAAATTGAGGATAAATGTAAATGTTTTGGGCCACAGCTTCCACTTATCATCATTTGGACTGTATTCTATAAAAAGTACCTGCGTTCGAATCCTGCTGGCACCAAAGAAATTGTTAATTGCAATTTAGATGTTGATTTGGTTTTGAAACTAATAATGCTATCAAAATGCGATGGTTTGCGGGTCAAAAGCAGCGGAGGTGTTTGTGAACTATTTAGCCAGTGTCTTATTAGTAGCTTTAAGCTGTTATTTTACGCAAGTATTCTCTCAGACTGGTCCTACCCCGATCGAGTCGATCCATTCGGGCTACAAGCATAATATAACTGCGACGCGGCTCTACCACATAAAATTTATTTGCAAACTAAATTAATTTGAGATCTACATAATGTGTTAATTTGATAAGATAATAAGCAAAAATTTAAATATGGCTGCTTATCGCGTAAACATTAACCATAAATAAATATCGAACCAAAGGTTTTAGCAATACAAAATTCGGCATTTTTTAAATATGATAAAGGTGACAAACGAGCACACAGTCTACCTAATTGTAAGTGAATGCTGTGGTTACATTTATCATTAATCAATCATCAAAATGCAGATGCGCTGTCAGCCCTGGAGACTAAGATGGAATGCCTTTATAAATATAATGCCCATAACAATAGTTAATTAGTGGCATAAGTTTTTATCGAGTTATTTTGATATTACCTATATCTATATCTACGAGGGTGGATTAAAAAGTACTCGGCCTAACACAGATCCATTCAATTCTAAAAATCAAATCTACCCACATTATTTAGTTCAGTTCAGACTAGTTCATTGTGTGAGTTGAAACGTGTGGGATAATTAGTTGTGATTTTATAAATTTATTAACAAAGTAATCGGACATAATTTCCGCGAATGGAGCAAATCGAGCAGCGTGCCGTCATTAAGTACCTCCATAAGAAGGGGCTATCATCAAAAGCCATCCATGATGACATGGTCAGTACATTAGGCGATTGTGCTCTGTCATATTCATCCGTCAAAAAATGGATAGCAGAATTTAAGCGTGGTAGAGAGAGTGTGAAAGATGAACCCCGCTCTGGAAGGCCTTCGACGTCAACTACTGACGAAAATATTAAAAAAGTACTTGATTTAATAATGGGAGACCGCAGATTAAAAATTAGAGAGATAGCCGAGATTATAGGCATCTCTTATGAATGAACTCAAAACATCATTGTCAACGAGTTGGGTTTCCACAAGGTGTCTGCGAGGTGGGTTCCGCGACTGCTTTCAGTTGAACAAAAAAGGACGCGATTGACTATTTCACGCGACTGTTTAGAGTTATTTGAAGCCGATGCAGATGATTTTTTGAATCGTTTTGTTACTATGGACGAAACATGGGTTCATTACTGTACATCGGAAACAAAACAACAATCAAAACAGTGGAGAAGACCTGGTTCACCACCCCTAAAAAGGCTAAGTCGATTTTGTCGGCAAATAAGGTGATGGCTTCAGTATTCTGGGACTCGAAAGGTGTGATTATGATTGATTATCTTGAAAGGGGTCAGACTATAAACTCTGATTACTACTGCACCTTACTACGTCGTTTACGAGAGGAAATAAAAGAAAAACGTCGAGGAATGCTCAGAAGAAAAGTCCTGTTTTATCAAGATAACGCTCGTGTTCACACGTCAGTACAGTCAATGGATGAAATTCACAACTGTGGCTTTGAACTGTTACCGCATCCGCCGTATTCACCTGATCTGGCACCATCAGACTTCTTTCTGTTCCCTAACCTAAAAAAGCACTTGGGAGGTCAAAGATTTTCGACAAACGACGAGGTCAAAGCAGCTGTAGACGCATATTTTGACTCTAAGGAAGAATCATTTTTTTTCAACGGTCTAAATGCTTGGAAGGGGAGGTGGCAAAAGTGTATTGAACTTGATGGTGATTATGTAGAAAAATAAAAATATAAGTGATTTAGTATGTGTTTATTTTCTTGGTTAGGCCGAGTACTTTTCAATCCACCCTCGTATATATATTTAGTACCTGGATGACCGAGCTTTGCTCGGTTTTAATTTAAAAAAATTATGCAATTAGTATAATTTAAATTTTTGTATTTTTAAAAAATACTAAAAAAGGACTCCAAATAATAGCATTTTTCATTGCCTGAAAACACGGACAAAAAGACATTTTCTAAAAATAAGTCCTACCTAGATCGATTTATTGCCCCCGAAACTCCCTAGACACAAAATTTTATGAAAATCGTTGGAGCCGTTTCCGAGATTCCGATTATATATATACACAATAATTGCTCGTTTAAGGGTATAGGATAACTTAAACTATGTAATATAAAAATACTTTATCAATTTAATTGACAGCTTTATAATCAAATCGTTAATTATCCTAATTTGATAACATATTAGTATAAAATGTTCCGAGTTCTAATTCAATAATTTATTCCCGGTCTAAGAGTGGGACTCTCCAACATGGAATTTTATTTAAAATTAATAATTTTTGTAATCTCGAGTAGCTTAAGCTTCAGTTACGTTATTGGTAAGTTTAAGATATAATAAAAGTTAAAGTAGTATTCTAAGTAGAGAATTTTGCAAATGGGAGGTCTACTAGTCGTAAACGTGATGACTGATCATCAGGTTACGGGTTCGAATCCCGGCTTGGAGTTAAGAAATTCTCAGCAGCGGCATAAAGCCATTTTTCCTGCGCCTGATCTCCCTGACTAGGGAATTGAGTGTAGACTGACGATTGTGCACACATCTCTGTTTAGACTGCCGCCGTGATAGATGTTCGGTCTGAAGTACGGAGTTTAATACTTAATTTATAATATATATATATATATAAAAAAAAAAAAAAAAAAAAAATGGTTTTTACCGTCTCAAAAAATAGGAAATAACAGATGAACGAAATAGAAGCCTATGGCGCTAATATTTTACAATTATTTTTTTAACATATACATGTTATGAAATTGATCTGTCAATAAATGCTAACTAATTGGGTACGTATTATTTTAATTTCGATAGTTTTTAATTGATTTATTTATTTTGTTCAAAATTTTTTTTAACAAAAGTTTATTTCAAAGTAGTGGTATTTATTGATAGTTCAATTTCATAATATGATAATGTAAAAGCAAAAATATTGTAAAATATCTGTGCCATAGGCTTTCATTCCGTGCATCTTATTTTCTCCAGACGGTAAAAAAATCATCCCGAATATATGTTGAATAAAAAAATTATTTTCAATTTTAATTATTTAATAATTTAGAAAAACATTTTTTAATTTGCAATAATTTTCTTCAAGGCTTTTAGTTTTTGAGAAGGAAATTACCCTAACGTAGAAAATACGGCGTGATTATAGATGTAAAGTTGTAAAGCAACCGTTGACAGCGGATATTTATCCAAAGCAGCCGATACGCTACCGTTGTCAAACGTTTGTTTATCCGACTACAGACAAAAAAGGATGGTTATGTTTTTACCGTGTGTGCGGGTGGTTAAGCTGAATCGCTTTTTGCAATGGTGCTTAAAAACTAATTGACCGATTTAAAAAATTCTTTTATCATTAGAATGCTATTATGACATTACTACATTTCACAATGTAGGATGCATTTTATTATAGAGGGCGCTACTATTAACGAATATGTTTTTTAGCTATATGTTTTTTAACTCTTAAAGTACTTGACCGATTTTGAAAATTCTTTCACCACTAGAATGTTATGTATAATTATAGATGTCTAATGTAGGATACATTTTATTAAAGATGGCGCTACTTTCTATGAATATTTTTTTTTTGGCTAATCTCGAAAAGTACTTGACCGATTTTGAAAATTCTTTCACCATTACATTGCTAATGAGGGCGTTAGTTATGTTATTAAATTATATTATTATAATAATTATTTGTGTGATTAACATTTTTTTAAATAAATAAAAATAAATACCCACCAGAGATGATCAACTTCAATTATTATTTTTACAATTTAAAAATCGTGTTTACACACTTTACCTACTAACTCTGGTTGATTGTTATAGATATAGGTAATAAATCTAAAATAAAAAGAGCGTCGCTTAAACGAAAATATAATTTATAAAAATAAAACTAAAAATTGAGAAAAAAGTGGTAGTAACAAGCATAGATTCTACACCTAATCAAAATACCACTATCATTATCGTCAGCAACAAATTACTTTGTTTTTCACAGTGTTCGTATAAATGACAAAGTTGTATAGGCGGTTTTTGAAAATGTGCTACTTATATCTCAAGAAATTGACTATTATATATTATAGGGCTTTTTGTGATTTATTTATTATCAAAGAGAATAAACTTATTCCACAGAAAAAAATACGTCTTTATCCATTTCGAGCCATCAGAAGCGGTTGTCAACCGTTGAAAACGTACACAACCGCTGTTATCCGCTCCGTGGAAATCGTTGTTAACCGCTATCACATCTATAGGCGTGATATCTTTGGATAAGTCTAGAATTTGTCAGCCTCATCAAAATTTTAATAAAAACAAATAAGTTAACTTATCAATTATTTTACCTGTTCCCATAATTGAATATTTTAATGGAATAAAGGTGATAAACGAGCGCAGAGTTCACCTGATGGTAAATGAATGCTGTGGACTATAAACACATACATCTGTCCTTGATATTAACAATTAAAACGTACCAGTAAGATTGGTCTCTGGTTTCGCTACACTCACCATACGAAACACAGCAACATTAGGCTGTTATTTTACGCTGGTATTCTGTGATAACGTGGTCCTTTCCTGGTCGAGCCGACCCATTCGTGATACAACCATTACAGCATGACATTTCCATGTAAGTACGAGTACCGATTAGTGGCTGTGTACGTATATCCACTACCCCATACCATCCCGTGGGTGTCGTAATAGGCAACAGAGGGAAACATATCTGGAGATGGGTAGCGGCGTCTTCCTAATAACGGCTAAAGATAAACAATAGCGGTTGCCAACCCGTTTGGCAAGCGTGGCGACTATGACAAATATCCCCCCTATGAGACCATCCGTGTGGGAGGCCTATGTCCAGCAGTGGACTTTAATAGACTGTAACGGTAACGATTACATTTACATAACCAAATCCTTGAATTATTTATGTTACGTATATTATAACTTATATTATATTATTTACTGTAGACAACTTGGTGATTTCTACACAAGCACATTTCTACACATACGTAGTAGAACCACGCTGCAGTTATATTACGGTTGTAGCACAAATGGGCCAGCTCGACAGGAATAGGACCACGCTCTCACAGAATACCAGCGTAAATAACAGCTCAACGCTGCTGTGTTTCGTTAAAAGTTAATGTCAAAATTACAGCCTATATACGTCCCACTGCTGGGCACAGGCCTCCTCTCACTTCTGAGAGGATTTATGGGTCAGCTCGGCCGAGGCAGGACCACGCTCTCACAGAATACCGGCGTAAAATAGGAGCTTAATACTGCTGTGTTTCTTATGGTGAGTGTAGAGCTCCGGTGACCATTTTTTACTGGAAACGAGGCATTGCATCTTAGTCCTCAGGCCTGACAACTCATGTCAGTTTTGATTATTAATCGAGGATAAATGTAGATGTCTATGGGCCACAGCATCCACTTACCAACAGGTGGACTGTGTGCTCGTTTGTCACCCTTATTCTATATTTAAAAAAAAAAACAAGTTTTAATGTGAAAATCAACTTTTTTAGAGGGCGATGAACCTGGGAACAGCATATTATGGCCGACGGAATACTACTTAAAGGCTGAGACAATGGATCTTAAAACTGGCGTTGTAGAGCCCTTCGAAGTTTGGTGAGATAAAAAGAACTTTAATGATTATATCCTTTCATCATCATCATCATGGCAACCCTTCACAATTCCATGCCGAGCATAAGCTTCTTTTAAAAGAACGCCATAAAGCAAGCTTCCTCCATCCTGCAAGTTCCATCTATTGGGAGAGAGAAATTTATCAATTAAAAGATTTTTCTTCCCAATCTATTGTTGGTTCCACGAGCTATATGGCCATAAAAAGTTCCCTGATATGTTTATTCATGTTTAATACAAGTACAATATACTGCACTATAGATCACTAATATATTATAGAATTACTAGTGATCCGACCCGGCTTGCACGGTACGGGTGATTCCTGGACCTTGACAACAGCGCCATCTACCGGGTCCAATTACGAATTTAAACCATCCAAGGACCCACCTAAAAACACACAAAATGTTCATCGGTGCAGGCTTAAAAGAGGAGTTTAGTGAATAACGCACGTACAAAAGAATTATATACATTACCTTCAGGTACAGTCAAAACTCATAATCAGTCAAAATCACTTTTGACTGCAATAATCAGGCAAAAGTAGATTTGACTAAGGACGTTGGACAATACCACTTTTAATTGCATAAATATTGGGTAATAGTGTTATATACATACATATACATACATTAACACTCTCGTCTGTCACCTAGAGGGGTAGGCAGAGACTACAGACTTCCATTTGGCACGATCCTGACACACGTCACTCGCCTCATTTACATCCATATATCTACGCATACACGCTCTAACTAAATTTGACTTACACTTACACTTATAAAAACTGTAAATTTCGTTAACTGATTTTGTCTATATGATATCGGTTAAAAGTGGTTTTGACTAAAAATGTTAGTCAAAACTACTTTTGAGTGGTACATTTTTTATAATATACTCTGATAATAAGGCTCGTATAATAAGGCTATTTGCAACTTAAAAACATTATACCAATCTTGCAATATCAGTATAACCTCCAGTAGGTTAAAGTGCGACTGGCTGAAATTATAATGATGTAATCGTTAGCCATAAAAATGAATTAAAATATAATATTAAAAGAAGTGAACTAGAGCGTTAGTTAAAACCATTTGTAACTGAGATCATTGGACAAAACCACTTTTCGAAATAAAAGAATCGGTCAAAAGTGTTTTTGACTCAGGGCTTTGGTCAAAACCATTTTGCAGCCAAGATCCAATATATATATATATATATATATATATATATATATATATATATATATATATAACATATACACATAAGCACTATAACATATACACCCAGAGGGGTAGGCAGAGACTACAGACTTCCACTTGGCATAGGATCGTGACACACACCTCTCTCGCCTCTTCCACATCCATATACCTACGCATACGTGCTCGTCGGTTAAGTTGGCTAAAATATATCCTCCATATATCCTCGTTTAGGAATCAAATTACGGAGGTGTTTTCCCCGTTCAAATGTAAGTATCAATTACAATTTCATAGATGCCAAGTGCCACTTATTATAGCTATATATTATATTTGAAAAGTTAAAACTATATCGATCACATAAAGGAGTCTGCCAACACGAATTAGAACAGCTCGGTGGCTGCTTGGAGCCCTTTTTATTCGATTGTCCCAGAAAGAGAATGTATATCGCGTGTATGTATGTTTATATGGCTATTTCTTTTGCACTCTCTGTAGCCACCCTCTTTTTGTTGGATTTCAACATGTGACTTAACGTTAGTTTGTTTTAATTGTTGCAATGACATAGTCCTATTTACGATATTTCTGAACTTCATATGTAAATACAAAAATAGGGAAAAGTTTTTTCAGTAGCCTTTTTCGCATTTTAATCATTTACACTAAACACTCAAGCCTGTCACCCAGAGGGGTAGGCAGACACTACGGACTTCGATTTAGCACGATCTCGACACACCTCTCTCGCCTCCTTTACTACTACTAATCTGGTTCATTTTCAATATATCGCCAATTTGATCGACAAATGTTCGTCTGGGGCGTCCCGACTCTGCCGCTCACTTCTGCAACATAAATTTGTTTTGTCACTCTTTCCTCATTCATTCTTTCCACATGACCAAACCACCGAAGCATTCCTTTCTTAATCCTGGTCACAACATCATCTTCCACACCGTATTTTTCTCTTATCACACAATTCAATAATAACAATAGTAAATATTTATTTGAAAGCAATGGTTACATTATATTATATTAGTGACCGTAGCGCCTTTTAAGCTAGTGTGCCTGTATCAGGGAGCAACGTTCTTTCATTAATTTCGGTCGTTTTTAAAAGAATGTACAGTTTACAAATAATAAATTTTGGAGCCACATAATTTTTTAAGTAGCACGTTTAAAAGATAACAATGAAAATAATTATTCTAGTATAGTTCTTATATAAGACTAATTTTAAAAGTAAAACTTTACAGCTAACAGGTTAATTTTCCTGTTTTTACTTTAAAAAAAAAAACATTTTAGCGTGCATGTGTGTATGTGTGTGTGTGTGTGTGTGTGTGTGTGTGTGTGTGTGTGTATGTGCGCGCATGTATGTGAGTGTGTGCATGTTTTTAGTTACTATTTAATTTTAACCAATAATGCCTCAGATCAGATCATCATAGATTTTATCCTCCAAGCTTAAGTGTTAGCTCCTCTTACAGTGACGATATGTATTAGTATATAAGTTTAGGCTTTTATTAATCATTTTGTAGAGTAAGGCCGAACGAGCCTTATATAGTCTGGAAGCAAAAAAGGAATTGCATTTGAGGGATTCCAGGATTTATTCTGTTTCAATCTGTTCATTTCTCATCCTGTCATTCAGATCCACTCCTATGCTCCTTAAAGACAGCATTTTTACAGCTTTTAATTTACTTTAATGATCTCAATTTTATAACCTCAGGTACAGCGCTGAAAAAAACAAAACCCGCACAGATTATTATGAAGGAATGGTAAAGCGTTACTATTACGGTGAATCTGAAAATAACTCTGCAACGATATACCAGGTCAGATATGATGGAATTATTAATATTCTTTCTCTTCACCCGTTGAGCCGTGGTAGCTCAGATGGTTAACGCTCGCTGTAAATATAACAGAACGCGAGTAACCCGAGTTCGATACCCGCCGGCACCAATGAAATTGTTAATTGCAATTTTAAGTACTAATTTACCACGTGCTCGGCGGTGAAAGAAAACATCGTGAGGAAACCTGCATGTCATGTCATGTGCAAAATATTTCGAAGACATGTGAAGTTCGCCAACACGCATTGGGGCAGCGCGGCGGACACTTCCTTGCCCTAAAACCCTCTTAGAAATGAGGGGAGGCCTGTGCCCACGTGTGGGATGTATATAGGCTGTAACTTTTCTCTTCATCAGTTCCTTCGAAAGAGGATTTGCTTTAATTTCACAGTTGTCCAAATCTCCCAGGTTTTATTTTTCTATAAGAGAAGGCTCACTTGATGGTAAATGATTAGTTGTAGAGCTATGTTGCGGCTATGTTATGGTTGTAACAGAAATGGATCGTCTCGACCAGGAGAGGACCACGATCATACAGAATATCAACGTAAAATAACAGCTCAATGCTGCTGTGTTTCGTATTGTGCGTGTAGAGAACCGGACACCCTTTTTACTGGATACGAGGTATTCCATTTTAGTCTTCAGGGGCGCTAACGCATCTGCATTTTGATGATAGGTCACAACGTCCACTTACCATAAGATGGTCTGTGTGCTCGCTTGTTACCCTTATTTTATTAAATAAACCCTCTCAGAAGTCACAGGAAGCCTGTAGATATTGGTGGGATGTATTTAAGCTACAATTTTTTTTAACTAACTCATAAGTCATTTATCATCGTTTTTTGTATGTAACGCGATATATTTGGTGAAGTAGCTGCCTAAGCACAAACCACTACCCTTTAACATCCTGTGGGTGTTGCAAAAAGTGACAATGGGGAACTGAAATAGAAGATGGGCAACAACATCATCCTGATAACAACCCTAAATAATAAAAAACTACAGTTGCGAACTCGCCTAAAACGCGTGGCAACTTTCGCAAATAATTCCCTAATAAGACAATCTTTGGGGAGACCTACGTTCATCGGTGGACTTTTGATAGACTGTAAATTATATTTTAATGTTTGTAATTCTTACAATAAGGTATTTTACACCATGTAAAAAATTAAAAAATATATATTTATGATAGATATTGTAAAAAGTTAACGATAAATATTGATTTCTATTTATAAAATTGCATTATAAATTTTATATTTCAATTTTAAGAATTTTTTTGTCTGTGCCTCAAATCTGTAAAACGCTGTCGGCCATATTAGATACTGCAGTGACGTCACTGATTAAGAGAACTTGCTAATGTGCTGTGTTATTTCGAAAATTTTCAAGTTATCATTATGATTATTGAGTTTTATTCCGAATTTTATTGATAAAGCATCATGTAAGACGAATTCGTAAAAGCAGAAAGTACTAATCTACCAAGGATAAATAAATTGACGGTGGCAAATAATTTTACATGCAATCTCAATTTTTGTTCTGCTGATTTGATAAATGTTAAAACATCAGTGTAACTACCTATTACCAAATAGTTTTTATTCAAAAACACAATACGAGGTCAAAGTGTATTTTCATAAAACATAGTTTAGTAGCTATCATAGTTTAGTTTATCTATTATTAAAATCATTAGCAATCATTAGTTATAATATCTAAGTTGACATAATTTTTTACAAAATTTGACTTGAGATACCTTTCACCTCATGATGTTTGTCTTGTATACGATAGTTAAATATAAATCATACTTACATCAAAATGATCTTCATAGAAGTACAGTCTAATTTTTGTAGACAATGTATTCGGGTATCTTCTTGCCAGTTTTAACCAAATACGAGTATTTCTCAGTAGGCACTTTAATTCATAACTTTCCCGGCGTTCTTAAGCTCATATTTTTGCATTCAGGCACAACACAACAATGATATAGATGATAACTCATTATTAAACATTAAAAAGTATCTTATTCCTTTTCAAAATCGGCAAAATTCTAGGGCAGTGACGTCACGAGTTGAACAGCATGGCAGCTAGCGTTTTCACACGATAATTTAAAACGATAGACTAAAATAAAGAAAAAAAAACTTTAAAAAAAAGTAATTTTTATGGTACTGTAAGGTTTAAAAAAAATTATATAAAAATTATAGTGGTTCATTATCACACTAGGATCCATTTAAAATACTTTTTGAAAATGGGTGTAATACCCTATTAGACTTCCAGATTAGTTCCACAAAAACTCCACCCAGGTTCATTTCTAAAGTGTTTCTAAAATTATCCACAGATTAATCCCGTCACTAATAGTTATGAGACGAATGAGATGGTATGTCGTAGCTATGGTGGTGATGACTTAGTAGATTACTTACCGAATGCCGACGACTTTACGTACCAAGGTAATATAATATCAATAATAACGTCATAGATGCATTACAAATACAATTACATATTATATGTGTCTTAAGTCTGTTCTGTGAGAGTTGATAATGATTTACGTGGTAGAGCCACGCTGCAGCTTGTTTATGGTTGTAGCACGAATGGGTCGGCTCGACGGGGGAAGGACCACGCTCTTACAGAATACCAGCGTAAAATAGCAGCTTAATGCTGCTGTGGTTCGTATGGTGAGTGTAGGGAACTGGAGACCCTTTTTACTTGAAACGAGGCAGTCCTCACGGGTGACCACATACTGAATTTTGATTCCTAATCGAGGATAGATGCAGATGTCTATGGGCCACAGCGACCACTTACCATCAGGTGGACTGTGTGCTCGTTTGTCACCCTGTCCTAAAAAAAATATAAGGTGATAACAAAAAATATTTTTAGGAATAAGTATAAAAGAATTACATTAACACAGCAGCATTAAGCTACTATTTTACGCTGGTATTCTGTAAGAGCATGGTCCTTCCCCGGTTGAGCCGACCCATTCGTGCTACAACTATACCACTAATATAATTGCAGCATGGCTCTACCATGTCAGATATATTTTAAACATAACATTATAAATTTGAAAGTCTGTTTAGATGTTTGAATGATTTTTACATAATCACGCAAAAACTACGGAACCGATATTGACGTTGATGAAATTTGTCCCAAATTATAGTTTTTAAAGCCATAATGCTAAAACTTCAGCAATAAAATTTCATTTCTTGGCTTCTGCTGCTTTAACTATTGGGTCCTTACATACGAAATTAGCGTTTTGTCGTTCTGACCACTTTGATCTGAAATATCTCCTCTTTGGTTAAGAATTCCAAATTCAAATTTATAAATTCATTTAGCTGGTACATTTGAGTTTTCAAACCAGTCATTCATTTGTTTTTTTCCTCATTATTTTTTTGGCATCGCTTATTACCGCTCAATGAAAAACATGAAATATTGGTATATTTACAAGTACGAGTTCCACCGTGGCTCCAGTGCTGCAAAAGCCGCTCGAAGGTTTAATGATGTGTACGGTGCTGGTGTCGCAAAAGGAAGCACTGTACGTTTTTCGTTTCAACGTTTTCGTTCTGGAAATTTCGACAACCCCAAAACAACCAACCAGAACCAACCCCGTGGACGACCGGAGACCAAAGTGGAAAATGAAGAATTAAAGGCTATTGTGGAAGCGGAGCCACAAAGCACTTCAGAGATAGCTGCAGACTTTGGGTAAGTGATAAAGCCGTATTAATCCACTTGAAGCAAATCGGGAAAGTAAAAAAACTTGAACGATGGGTACCTCATGAATTGAGTGAATCGAACTTGCATACACGCGCTGACTGCTGTGTTACTTTGCTCAACTGACACAAAAATGAAGGTATTTTAAATCGAATCATTACTTATGATGAAAAGTTGATACTGTACGATAATCGGAAGTGCTCGTCGCAATGGCTGAACCCTGGAGGTTACTCGTGAGTGTTTGGTGTCGTTCACTACAGCTTTCTGAAATCTGGCCAAACGATTACGGCAGATATCTATTGTCAGCAACTGCAAACCATGAAGGAAGAGCTAGCTGCTAAACAACCGACATTGGTCAATCACTCCAGGCCACTGCCGCTTCACGACAACGCAAGACCACACACTGCACAACAAACAACCACTAAGTTAGATGAGCTACAACTGGAATATCTGCGACATCCACCGTACTCCCGGACCTTGCTCCAACAGACTACCGTTTTTTCCGGAATTTGGACAACTTCTTACAAGGAAAAAAATTTAGCGCCGATGCGGCAGTGCAAACTGCCTTCAAAGTGTTTATTGATTCTCGCCCCCATTTTTTTTAGTAAAGGGATCAATGAACTACCTATGAGATGGCAAAAGTGCATAGATAACAACGGTGCATACTTTGATTAATTAAATATAATTTACAAAAAAAATGACTTTATATTCCTCCCGTACAAAACGCAAATTTCATACGTAAGGACCTAATATATAGTAGGTACGTGAGGGTAATATGATCATCCGGATATGGTAATTTTTTATAACTCAAAAACATTTGAGTTCCGGGTATTGATGGGGCTGTCGCGTTTCTGTAGCACTTCTGCTATGTTTGCGGAGGCTCACGTAGATTGTTTCACCGCCATAATACGTAAACGTTGCGCTTCACACCTTAGGCGCATTCGCGACAGCCCCAACAGTATCTTGTGTGCTTTGGCAGACCGTTGCGACTCGCCGATGCTTGCTCGATGGATACGGCTGCACGCAGTCCAGTAGTCATCTTGCGGGCGGGGCCGGGTGCCATATTTGTTTGTGTGGTTTTTCTGTTTGTCCTTGTTTTATGTTATATGTGTTATGTTTCAATAGTCAATTACTAACATTAGTTATAAGCTCTAAAAATTGTTACTAATCTATAATATGGATCATGATGTCCGAAATAAACGTTTATTATTATTATTATAAATGGCTCTGTGATACGATACCTCTTCATCATATCAACGCCATTGTGACAGTTGACTTTGTAGTTTGTATTTTAAATAGGTTTTAGTATTGTGTAGCGTAGATTTTTTTTGTTGATTTTTCAATGTTACTAATTATTACGAAAAAAACATTTTCTGTTTTTTTCCAACGTATTACATATAAATTATACGACTGTGTTATTGTCTCCGCCTTCCTAGTTTTGGTTATAAAAGTCGGCAAAGCTTAAAGTGAAATATTATCCTCACTTACCTTATTAGACAAACCTATAATTAATATGCACTAATATAGTTATATTTTGAATAGATCCGCGACTATATCTGTACATCATAGATTATTCACAATAACTGTCTTATGTTTTAATAAATAATGAAAATCTTGCGAGCAGTTAGAAGTATTGCAAAATTCAGTGGCTTTTAATTACACGCGTGCGTAGCCGCGGAAATAAAACTGTAAAAATGTAACGTGAACTGTTTTTTTTTACTCATAAACTAACATCACGACAAACCAGCTTGCAATACTTTTAACGGTAAGTGGCAAACGCAACCCTTGGACTTTCAGCCGAGTCTTTTTTTAACGTTACTCCCACACAAGTCTAAGTAAAGCAAGCTAAAGGTGAATTGTTAAGGTAAAATGTCCTCCAATCCGACATTTTCCAGCTATCTATTCCTTCTTCCACCTTCAAACCCGCAAAATATCTGGAGATCATTACATCAACCGTCTACCTCATTGGTCTAGAGCTCGTAAGCACGACTGCTGATATTGATGTGATTTGAATCCCGGTCGGGTCAGTTAGTTAGTTAAACTTTGAGTAAAAAAATGTTATAAAAACCGACTTTTGGGTATATAATAAAAAATTACTCATAAGAGTGACATTAAAGACAATTAACAAGCCAATCAAGGCAAACTTTTAAACAAAACCTATATTTAAACTCAAATTAAAAAGTTGGCAAAAATTGTTCGCAGTTTCGCAGTAAAGAAAGCAATATTACGCAATAATTCCAAAAAACAAATGAAATTCGAAAAAAAAATTTTAAATCTTTATTTTATTTTCTAGCATTTACTAATGTTTGTGGCCAGTAGGCATTGGTTATACAACACGTGTTATATAAATCAATGCCAGTAGGCACAAAATTACAACTGGAAAAATTCAACCTTTTTTTGCATTCCTCTAAGTTTGTCCATAAGTGTAGTTTCTGAACTCGGGTCTTTAATTTTTCTTTACACTGAATCTTACATATTAGTTATTTTAACCTCCGACGCACAAAAGGGTATTATATGTTTTTTGTTAACGTGTAAGGCATCGTAGCTTCCAAACGGATGAAATGGTTTAGATTAATTTTTTTATGTTTGAAAGGTGACTTCGACTTTCTCGAGAGTGTTTTAGCTACTTTCAGCCGTTTGAATATTATCAGCACTTTTTGTTTCGAAGATATTAAAGTTATTTTAATTTTAGTTCTTTGAATTCGGCTTTTAGTTTGTACTAAAAGTGCAAATAATTTTCGTACTCTATTTCAGGCGAACAAACGATTGATGATAAAACAGTACAAGTATGGAAAAGTGAAGGCAACGACGATGATATGGCGTACAAAGTCGAGAAGGTCCTCTACACGTATAGAGATGGAGACACTGACGCTCCAGTTAGGTAAGGTTTTTGATTTTTTTACCTTATAAAAACGGCGTCAGAGAATCAATTACCCTATATTTATTCACCGTAAGAGTCTTTTTAAAAGGCCGACAATGCACCTGCGATTCCCCTGGGGTTGCAAATGTTCATGTGCGATGGTGATCACTTACCATCGATGAGCCATTTGCTCGTTTGCCTTCACTTCTATAAAAAAGCATCAGTTCATCAAATTGTCTCATGGGCGGCGCAAGATCTAACTAAAGGAGGTAGAACCAGAGGTGATTTACCTGACAAAATTCCTTAACCGGTGACGCGAAGACCTTGAATGAATATAAATAACGCGTTTTTGATTCCAAGATAATTTACCCATCATAAAGACACAGCGTAAGACATGCCCGATATAAAAAGGTGAATAGAGTGAAGACGTATGATATTAATGCATTTCTGATAAACTCACTTAAATGTTTCTGTAGGATGTTACGAGTATGTTGCCAAATTTCAATCATTTACGTCCATTATAGACATATACCGAGGTGACTTTACAAGTAATTTAATTTTTCTACTTTTCGCACGGACTAGTATTTATGATGTTTCTAAATTGAAGCCCACGCGAGCGAAGCCGCGGGTAAAAGCTAGTATTTTAATAATTTTTATTTGCTTAATATCTACAAACATTTACTATTTGTATTAAAACCAGTGATGTCCGCGCACTGTTATAAAATAGTTCCGCCATCCGCCGTGCTACAGCGCCGCGGCCTCTGTAACGGAAGCAAGGGTGAAATCGCAAAACTCACTCTTAAGTATAAGGGTGCTGACAGTATAAAAGTGTTGTAGATCCTTTGCAACACATGGATTGTGTCCTCCTTTCTGCCAAGGAGGGTCGCGTTCGTATACGGCTTAGAGATCTCTAGTCAGATCGTTAAGCCAATTCCTAAAAGGTTGGGTTTAGTGGGTAAAAGTCACCACATAACCACGCAGCCGGCTGCGTGGTATGCTATGAGCATTCCCAACCTCCCTCCCCCACTTTCCGGAGGGTTGCCCATATTTGCTTCGGGCGCAAAAAAAATTTGCAACACATGCTGAGTCGGAGCCCTTTGTTGTCCTTTTTCACGCTGTGATTTTTGTATTAGTTTAACGTCTACGCTTCGCTACTTTTGGCCAATGAATAAATATTTAATTATTAGTTTTACTTGTAATAAAATTTAATTGTGCATAAAAGATTGGAGGAGATCAAGTACAGATTGTGGACCAACGGGTTGGACGATCACACCATCACCAACTTCTATGTCTTCAAGACGATCCTTAAATCAGAAGACCTGGAAGTCGAGAACTGTACGTACCTTTTATTGAACTATCATGTAAAACTCCTTTTAAGATTTTGAACAAAATAAATTTAATTTTCCAATAAATTTTAACCAACTGTTCAAAAGTATATGCCCCATAAAACTAGCAGGCCTTTTTAGATAGATGTAGGTATACCTCTTCATAACAATTACTAACAACAATCAATAACAACTTAATACTACAATTAATAACAATTAAGAGGTATAACATCTACCTTAAAAAGGCTGCTAGTTTTATGGGGCACATACTTTTAACAGCGGGTTCAAATTTATTGCGAAGTTAAACTTATTTTGTTCAAAATCTTAAATCTTATACATCTACTAGTTATTACTGATTTGCCTTTCAACTTATTTAAAGCACATGTACTCGTATAAAGAATTTATAGGAATAAAGTATAATAAATTAGACGATTAATTAAAAGATAAGAATGCATTGACATAATGAATTTCCTTTGAGGTTTTTGTTACTTATGTATACAGGGTTATTTTGCAATAACCTCTCAAATTTGCAAGGAGGGTTCAGAATAAGTAATATAAGCAAATGGTGAAGAAATATTTTTTACAGTAAATCTCAAACATTCTGCCCCTTTTTGTCTTTTAAATTCAAAATGCGTTGTAAAATTGTAATGGATTATTTTAACTGATTTTACTTCGTACGCACACATTTTTAAGGGTCAATCGGTAGGCAACAACTTTGTCGCCCATTAATAACATTCAATTTGGGATAATTTCAAATAAAAGTAGAATCCTTATTTACGTGTATTTTCAAAAACTGCAGTAATGGTATATTATCATTTATATAATTTAATTTAGATTCAAAATGTGGTAACATTTGAAAAATAACCCTATATTGAATGAAAATATTCTATTCTATCAAACAATGTTTTCCAAGTCCATTGGCTTACAAATTTACAACCTTGACCTCAACTTTAGTATTTAAGCAAGCACACCACATCCTATTTTCTGATATATCAATTTAAAGTATACATATTTTTAAATAAAAAACAAAATGTTCGTTGTGTACGTTACGGTTCGTTGACGGGCCGTATTGAACCTACATATTCCTTTAGCTTTAAAGCGATATTTTATCACATTGTTTCTTTTCTTTTCAGTGGATTATTGCGATGAATTGGGGAAATTGGGTGACAACTTAAGAATTGATCTGCAAATCTTGCATCCTGGCTTTTCCGGAGATGTTGACAAAGCTTTCAATAGGTATGATTTGTTCTGTAATGTTAAAAGGTGTTAAATGAAAGGAGACGTGTTGCTCAGTTTAAAAACTAATTATACTATTAAGTTAACAGCTACAATTAAACATTAATATATACCGTCATGAGGGCTGCATTACACTTCCCACTGACAAAAAATTAAATGAATACATTTGCTTTTTGCAACTATAGAAACTTATAAAAATATTACGTCCAATATGTACAAAAATTATATAGGTTACATATAATGTAACTTATATGGGTTCGAAAAATATTATATTTGATACTTATGCAATGACACAGAATTATGATTAATCCTTCCAAAGGGAAAAGAAGAAGAAGAAGTCTTCCGTGTCACCCATACAAATGGGTGTCCCTCAAGGCTCAACTCTTAGCCCATGCCCCTTTTTAGTGTATATTAATGACTTACCTTAACTTGTAGGGGATAATCATAATACAATATTATTTTCTGATTATACTTCCTTGTTTTTAAACTTATTTTCTTTATAGGACAAGGTGACAAACAAGAAAACAGTCCACCTGATGGTATGTGGTTGCTGTGGCCCATATACATCAAAATCTATCTTCGATTACGAATCAAAATGCAGATGCGTTGTCACCCGTGAGGACTACGATGGAATGCCTTGATTCACTCACCATACGAAATACAGCAGCATTAAGCTACTATTTTACGCTGGTATTCTGTGAGAGCGTGGTCCTTCCCGATCGAGCCAACCCATTTGTGCTACAACTATACTACTAATATAACTACAGCATGGCTCTATCAAGTAGAAAACTTATACGTCAATCATTTAAATCTGACGAAATGAATAATGCTATATCAGAATCAGTGCATTGGTTTAACTTTAATAATCTACATTTAAACTGCAATAAAACTAAATGTAATAAGTATACAACAACGAATGTTAAATATCTGAATGCCAATGTGCGTTTAAATCGGGAATAACTGAGCCCTGGTGGATCCTCTGTTTTTCTTGGCATCCCTCTCGACGCTAAGCCTTAATGGGGCCCACATATATCCAAACTAGCAAGCAGACTAAGCTCTGCAGCTTATGCTGTAAGAAAAAGTTTAGAGATCTCACTAGTGTCAAGACAGCTAGATTAGTTTATTTCAGTTAATTTTAAATAGTGAAGCTATTAAACATTTTTGGGAGAGGGCCAGAGCTATTTACAACTAAAACGGAGAGTCTTTTAGTGAAAAATTAAAAAAAAAAATAAAATGTTATGTATGTTCACAAAAAAGAGTGTTAGTAAAAAGTGATATACACTCTTAAACATTAGGAACAAACACAAGCTAGTGATACCAATTTCTTGATTCCACAGAGTCAGTAATTCCCTATTGGGGCAATGTGTACGCTATTACAACAAAGTGCCATAAAATATACAAGGTCTCTCTATTGCCAAGTTTAAATATTAAATTAAACAAAAACTGTATAAAAAGGCTTATTAGAATATAGATGAATACATGGTTGACAATAACACCTGGGAATGAGGTGTTCGCTTCCAAGCTGTTCTAACAACATTCATATTGTAAAAATTATTTAATAAAATCCAGCGGGTTTCTTACTGGTTCTTCTCAGGTTTTACAGAAGTTTTTTTCCGATGTAGTGGTAAAGTAAAAAATGACTTTCAATAAGAATTACATATTGTGATCTTAAATAAATAAATAAATATTCTATTCTGTTCAAATGTTCTTTAAGAAAACGTTAAATACTTAGGTTTTCTCCTGTATTATCCTTCCATGCTGTAGATGTGTGGTTTTCATACGAAGGGGTCAGCTTTGCCGAAGTAAGACCATGATCTCGCAGAATACCAGCGTAAAATAGCAGAATCATGCCACTGTGTATTGAGTGCACTGAACCGGAGACGATTTTTTCGGGTAAAACCTTAGTCCTAAGGAGTGACAGCGCATCTGCATTTTGACTATTAATCGAGGATAGATGTAAATGTCTATGGGCAACAGCCATCTTCAGTTCGTCACATATTCTCTAAAACAATGCAGAATCAGAACAATCATTTGCTCACACAAAACTTGCTCCGTGCGTGAGATTTGAACCACCAGCTACTTAATTCTAAGTTGATTCTGTCAAAATCATCACCTCTTTATATAAAAAACGTTAATTATTTGCTTTCAGAATTAAGTACAAACCAATACTACAACTACTTGGCTTGTGTATGTTTGTCCTTGTACAATGTATGAATGAAAATTGTCTCTTAAGAACATCCTGGTATATAAAGAGTAAAGATTTTTAAACGAAAAAAGAAAGGATTCATCATAAAAAAAGTTGAGCCGTGGTAGCTCAGCTGGTTAACGCTAACTATAAATATAACAGAACGCGAGCATCTCGGATTCGATCCCCACCAGCACCAATGAATTTGTTAATTGCAATTTTAAGTGCTGATTTACCAAGTGCTTGGTGGTGAAGGAAAATATCGTAAGGAAACCTACATGCCTGAGGAATAAGGAAAAATATTTTGAAGACATATGAAGTTCGCCAACGCGTTGGGGCAGCTCGGCGGAGACTTCCTTGCCCTAAAACCCTCCCAGAAATGAGAGGAGGCCTGTGCCCAGCCGTGGGACGTATATAGGCTGTTACTTTAGTTTACTTTTCTGTACATAAAAAATATTCTGACGAACAGAAACCTCCTCGTATTTCGGAAGGTGGTCAAAAAACCTTACTTATTATATATGCTTATTTGAACTTCAAACCGCCAAACCGTGGAAGGAGACTGAAATTTCGACTTTCAAATATTTC
The DNA here is from genome assembly GCA_907164705.1 of Parnassius apollo. Classification (NCBI taxonomy): domain Eukaryota; kingdom Metazoa; phylum Arthropoda; class Insecta; order Lepidoptera; family Papilionidae; genus Parnassius; species Parnassius apollo. The sequence continues at coordinate 1,828,229 of CAJQZP010000758.1, forward strand.
AACCAGTCACAACAATTTGTAAATGGAAAGTAAAATTAATCTTATCTTTTCAGTTTTAAGAAACATTACAATAAGAAGCATGGCAAACACGAGCATGAAATGAGGAAAGCGATCTTTAAGGAAAACTGGAGGTAAATTTTTTTACTGGCAATTTCCTTTCCAACATCTGGCTCAACGAGGACCGACCACCATTATCATCATCATTACAGCCCTTCTCAAGTTCAATGCTGACCATAAGCCCAAGGAAAGCCACATATTCCGGTTCTCAGCCACCATCCATCGACTTCCTGGATGTCTACCTGGGTAATCACTTCATCGAATGGGGGATGGAATCAAACCCTACACTTTGTCTACCGGTGCGCTGCCACTCGAGGATCTTTCTTCTAATAACCTTCAAATATTGTAATATTAATCTAGTAATATTAGAAAGATCATCATTTTTTTTGTATAGTTGAGTCGTAAGAGGCGACAGAGGGAAGTAAAACCACAAAACGGGAACATAATTCTGAAATAACTTAAATTAATATTATGAAAAACCGGCCAAGAGCGTGTCGGGCCACGCTCGGTGTACGGTTCCGTAGTTTCCCGTCCGTCACAATAAGTGTTCCCACTTATGAGTTTAAAGGTGGGTATCCATTATGTTCGCGCTCCAGCGGCGCTCCGCGCTCCTGCAACTGCTCCCGGTAGTGGGTACTGTTGTTTCCATCCAAGTTCAAAATGATTTTCCTAGAAAGTCCTTATAAAGTTCTACTTTTCAGATTTTTTTTCATATTTTCTAATCTTATGGTTCAAAAGTTAGAGGGGGGGACACATTGTTTTTTACTTTTGGAGCGATTATTTCCGAAATTATTGACATTATCAAAAATGATTTTAGTAAACCCCTATTCATTTTTAAATACCTTTCCAACAATATATCACAAGTTAGGGTTGAAATTAAAAGAAATCATTTCCCACTTTACGTATAGGGGGGCTACCCTAATAAAACATTTTTTTCCAATTTTTATTTTACCACTTTGTCGGCGTGATTGATACACATATTGGTACCAAATTTCAGCTTTCTAGTGCTAACGATCACAGAGATTAAGCGAGGACGGACAGACGGACAGACAGACATGGTGAAACTATAAGGGTTCCTAATTGACTACGGAACCCTAAAAAGACTGTGCTTGCCAACTCGCCTGAGAAGCGTAACAAATATTTTAAATTTCCTCTGCTATGAGATAATTTACGGAGAAGGCCGTTCATCTGTAGACCTTCAATAGGCTAAGAGCCTATTAAAGGAGAACGAATGTACCTTAGAAGCATAAAACGTTATTGCATTATAACATATAACATTCTTTTATAAGTGTCGACTTATGAATTATATGACTTGAAATTCTATCAAGCAATCCTGCATTTTTTTTTAAATACGAGTAAATAAGGTTTCCAGTTTTATTTGAAATTATCTCAAATTGAATGTGATTTATGGGCAACAACAGGAAAGATAAAAAAGACAGAATTTTTAATACTTTTTTATTATTTTTTCTTGACCATTCGCCTTATACTGAACCATCCTTGCAAATTTGGGCGTATATTGTAAAATAACCATATGTATAAATAATGCATAAATAAATAAATGATGCAATTATTAACATATATTATAAATAGATAAATGTATACTGTGACCAATGGACATTTACTTTTAATTAAGAATCATTCGCTATGCGCTATAATCCCTGAGGACCAAGACTGCCTTCTTACCAGTCTAAAGAATCTTCGGTTCTTATCACTTACAATGTGAAACACAACAGCGTTATTCTATTATTTTGCTTTGGTATTCTGACTCTACTGTACTATTAGTATTGTAAATATTTATGGGCTGGTACGGAAATGGTGAGGATGTTCTAGTTTAGCTGATCTCCAAGTCGATTTAAGCCAATGCAATGTTTCATCGTCTTATATATCGTCGAATTAGAATCAATATAGTCACCACCAGGACATCTAGTAACAGAGGGGCCTTAGTCACTGCCAGTATAAGTATTTATATCTGGTATCAGACATCAGTTCGAAGAGATAACGACTTACTCTTCCGCAACCGACTATTCATTATGACAGTTCATTTAAAATATAATGAGTGTGACAAACGAGCACACAAATATCTGGATAATATGTACTACAAGCTGTCAACCATATTTTAAACACTTAAAAATTCTGACATTGCCTTCGATGTATATCTACGAAATAAATCTATTTGTGAAATCAAATCCAAATTTTTACAAGACTGCTTTTAAAAGCTACTATAGACAGTTACGCGACAAAAAAGATTAGAAATAGAAATACTGTATGAAGATACAGCACTACTCAATAAAAGTATTCTTTGTATGGCATCACTGATTCACAACAAACTACCAGATGATGTCAGAAAGTTGCCTATCTCACGATTTAAGACGATATTACACAAATTTCTGATTAATAAATGTTATTATAAAGTCAAAGAGTACCTAGAGGACAAAAGTATTATAATTTAATAGCAATAGTTTTAATTTAATTGTAACTTAATAATAATAATTTGAATTTAATTATAACTGAATAATAGTAATTATACATTTACCTAATATATGTGAAACATTGTAACAATTTAATAAGATTAGTATATTAAATTATAATTTAACTTAAATTTTGTATGACAACATTTTTGGATTTGATTATTCGTATTATCAAAAATATTTAATTTCGAGTTTATATAATATCAAGGTATTTAGTATGACAACAATTAGCACTATAGACTCAACTACTGACAATATTTTTTTTCTTATTCTTAATTTTATTTCAAAGCACCATTATTGAATTAGTAATGCGTAGACTATATTGTAAAGTATTTGCACACCTCATAAGGTAATAATACAGTGTACATATTCTAATTTTTTTGTAACAACTCTTATACCTGTAATATGCAAATAAATGAATTTGATCTGATTTGATTTGATTTGAAAAAAAAACTATCTAATGGTAAGTAATGCTATGGCTCCTAAAGATTAATATGGAATGCCTCGTTACAAATAAAAAGGTCTCTCCACTTACGATACGAAATACAGCACCATAAAGCTGCTATTTTACGCTGGTTTTCTGTGATAGCATGAACGGTCCCCGGTTGAACCGAACCATTCATGTTACAACTATAATATGGCTGCAGCAACTACGTTTTAAAATTTATATGTAACTTACAAACTTAAATAAACCTTTTTTCAGGCGTATTGTTGACCACAATAAAAAGAATCTTGGATACAAGTTGGAGGTAAATGCGTTCGCTGATCGATCAGAAGAGGAGTTGGCTTACCTTACCGGAACCAGACCGTCTGGACCTCAAGCGATGGGTACCATACCCTTCCCTCATTCGGAAAAAGAGCTAAAGGCAATGGAAGAAGAAATTCCCCTAAACTACGACATGAGGCAGGATGGTGTGATCTCACCTGTTAAAAGTAAGTTGACATCTAATCGTAAACGCGACAACGCGCAACGCAGACAAATACAACAAGTAATGATTTCTTAAATTTACGCGAACACTACACATTGAATAAAACTAAATTTACGGATTTTATCGCGTTTATTTCACTACTTTTACTTATTTTTAATTCCCGACGTTTCGGGTGCTTTACAGCAACCATGGTCACGGGGGAGGACTGAGATGTTTGACGTCCCAATGTCATAGTTAGTCCGGCTACCTTCAGTTTTTGAATATTAATTTTTGGTCCGATTTACGCAAAACGAGCTTATAGTATCATGAAGTCTTGCAGTGGTATGCTTAGGTTTGGGTTTAATTTTGTTAATTATAGGATCCCAAGCAGGTGGCAGCACCCATCCATCTTCTCTATTGAAATTTGGATGTTTTTTTTTTAATTTCAATAGCCTCGCGTATCATCCTTGGTAGGAATCGGTGTTCTTTTGCGAGGATTTGTGGTTTATCAAATCGAATGTAATGGTTGGGACGATCTTGAACATGTTCGCAGGCTGCAGACTTCCCGGAGCGTCGGTGCTTCACGTCAGCTATATGTTCTTTCACGCGGGTTTTTATGTCACGGGTTTACGTCAAACATCTCAGTCCCCCCGTGACCATGGTTGCTGTAAAGCACCCGAAACGTCGGGAATTAAAAATAAGTAAAAGTAGTGAAATAAACGCGATAAAATCCGTAAATTTAGTTTTATTCAAATACAACAAGTATTATACTCTAGAGAGTTAGGAGTCAGCCTCAGAGTCACCAATTATATTGACTCTGGTTTTATTTTCTCCTTAATACCTTTAATAGGTATCTTTTCTTTTTGGGCCCGGGTATTGAAGTTTACTCGTTGATAATGGATTTTCATACATCCTGCGGTACAAAATTAAATGGGAGCAAAAAACAAACTCGAGTGAAATCTCTTTTTACATGAGAAGGAGCAAACGAGCCGTATGGCTCACCTGGTGGTAAATAACTACCGCAGCCTATAAACTACTGCAACACCAAGGGAATCGCAGACGCGTTACCGGTCTTATGAAAAAGAGTAGGCTTTCTTGAAGGTTCCTAAGTCGCATCGGTTCGGAAAAATCGCTGGTGGTAGTCAATTCTACAAGGAAGTTGAGCGAGGAAGAAAACTTCGTGTAAATTGCACAGTGGTGGAACGCAAAGCATCCAGATGGTAGGAATGGTATCTCCAGTTTTATCAAAATGTGCGTTGGTAAAATTTGAGCGGCTGGAATTAGTCCGAACAATTCCTCTGAGCACTCCCCGTGGTACATACAATAGAATACGCAAAGCGATGCAACATCTCTTCACAGCGCTCGTGAGTCAAGCCGATCCTAAAGATCTCAGTCGCTGACGATTCAAACCGCTCTCTGCTGGAAGGATAAATGGAAGGAACTGGCACTGGGGAGCCCCAGCCCAGACGGGAACAGTATTCCATGTGAGGCCAAACCTGCTCGCTTTATAAAGTTGCAGGTGGTATACGGGCATGAAATACTGTCTACAAGTTTGTTCCGGTACTAGGCGACAATTTACCGAGAAATATTGGCACGACTGCTGGTATATAAAGCGTCACCAGTGCAGTTTTCTGCATAGCAATGACTGTTATCGGTTTGCAATATATCATTGATATGCAGAAGAAACAGCGTTAGAGATAGTACGCAGCCTTGTGGAATACTAGCGTTAATAGGCTTATAGTCGGAGCGTGCACCATCTACTGCGACCTTAATGCTCCCATCAGCCAGAAAACTGGTGATCCAATTGCACAATTTCTCCGGAAGCCCATAAGAAGGAAGCTTCGAAGAAAGCGCTTTGTGTCAAACCCGATTGAAGGCCTTCGCTATGTCCAAACTAACCGCTAAAGCCTTGCTCTTAGACTCAACCGCCAGCTCCCATCGGTGTGTTAGGTAATCAAGAAGATCACCAGCTTAACGACCCCGATGGAAACCGTACTGGCGGTCACTAATCAGCTGGTGCTCCTCAAGATACCACATGAGCTGACAGTTAGTATAAATGAAAGGAAGGAAGGAAGTTTTTGTTAAGCTTAATAAACAGAACAAATCGGTTGTAATATATGGAGACCATTATTAAATTTAGATCATTTTTTATATCATATTTAATTTATTTTTGAATCCAACGCGTATTACTGAATCTAGTGCAACATGTACAGATAATATTTTTACAAATTTCAAGTCGCTCCATAAGTGTTTATTCAAAATTGAGTTCAGATCCCTGGTGACAATTAGTTTCGTTACCATATGTTTACAAAATGCAAGTAGATGAAAAAGTTGTTTTTGTTCCAGTAAATACACGTCGTTTGGAGAAGTTTAGAAGTAAAATAGAGAAAAACTTTCATCGCTTTTATAACAAAATAATACAGATTTTTTGTATGAAACATTATTTTAGCTTATTCGCAATGAATTTAATAATACTATTACTTCTAAAACATTCTCCTTGAACAATTGCAAAGCATTCAAACAATGTGCGACAGTAGGAGTCCGTAAAAGCAGACAAAGGAAAGGTCAAATAATACTGGGGTCAAATTTAGGAAATATGTAAAAAAATATCCAAAAATATTTACTACATAAGATCAGGACGTTGCAATGGTTTTAATAAAATATTTTACTGATATTCCGATCTTAACCACTAAGTCATTGAATTCTTCTCCTACTGATCACTAAAACAAAATATAAATGTGTGCACAAACAATTTTAAATTTCATAAAGTATCAGCAAAAGATATTGTAAAATATTTTAAAACTAATGATTTTAAGAAAACCGCAGATCTGGAGGGGATTTCCTTTAAAGTTATTGCGTCTATAATAGATACAATCGCACCTCAACTATCTACTATTTTAATACTAGTATCGAATCTGGTGTGTTTGCTGATTTAATGAAGCATAGTAAAATAATACCTTTATTTGAATCTGGTAGTATATTGGACCCCGCTAACTTTAGACCTATTCTGTACTGCTAACGCCTAATTATTTCTTAAATAAACGCAATAAAATCCTTAAATTTAGTTTTATTCAATGCTAACACCTGTTAAATTTTTGAAAAAATTATTCTTGATCAAATAAAAAAAATTTTGATGTAAAAATGTATATTATACATAAAAATCAATTCGGTTTCACAAGGGGTCGCGTAAAAACTGATGCTGGTGTTGACCTGATGAAATTTATCTCCAATGAATGGGAGAATTTACAAGGTGCTTTATGTTTTGTGACCTATCGAAGGTTTACGATTTTGTTGACCATAACACATTTATCAGGAATTATACATACGTGGTAGAGTCATACTGCAGCTATATTAGTAGTATAGTTGTAGCACGAATGAGTCGGCTCAACCGGGGAAAAACCACGCTCTCACAGAATGCCAGCGTCAAATAGCTGCTTAACACTGCTGTGTATCGTATGGTGAGCGTTTTGGTACCCTTTTTACTGAAAGTAGGCATTCCATCTTAGTCCTCACAGTTGGCAACGCATCTGCATTTTGATTCGTAATCGAGGATAGATGATGTCTATGGGCCACAGCAACCACTTACCATCAGGTGCACTGTGTTTGTCACCCTTCTCCTATAAAAACATACAAAGGGTTTTAATTATACTAGTGCATTATATAAAGTTATATAAAGTATTATCGCAAACTTTAATTTCATGTTTTCATACAATACGTAGATCAAGGTGAATGCGGCTCATGCTGGGCTTTCTCTACCACCGCTGCAGTAGAAGGAGCCCTCGCCAGAAGCAACGGCGGCCGGAACATCGATCTTAGCGAGCAGTCCCTGGTAGACTGTGCTTGGGAGTATGTTGTTTTTTAAATAATTAGCCATTACAGTTACCGTCTACATAGGCTTCTCCCATAGATTGCCTCATAGGTGAATATTTGCCATATATGCCACGCTTGCCATGCCAGTGGGCAATCGCAGTTTTTTATTTTTAGTCATTGTGTTAAGAATAACTAAGCGCCTTCGACTATTCAAAATCCAACCTAACATGAAGTGGATACAAAGTTCTAGATGGTAGACGTTAGCTAAGAAAAAACTCTTGTTTTCAAAAACAGGGTACTGATTTGCTCCTATTTTTAATTTGCTTCACAAAGCAATAAGTTTAATTCCTCACTGTTAACCCAGAAATGGAAAATCTCCCGGTTTAGAATACATTTCACTCCAATTATTACAGCTTATTAAAACCCACTAAAATGCCTCATAAAGAGAAACATATCGCTGATGTGAGGCACCGACGCTCCGGAAAGTATGTCAATATGTTTAGGATTATCCCAATCATTATATCAGATTTTATAAACCACAAATCCTCGCAAAAGAACGCCGATTCCTACCAAGGATGATTCGCGAGGCTATTGAAATTAAAAATATGCTATATTTGCAACAAGCGGGTTGACAAACGTATACGAGTATATCAGCGTAATAAAATTCGAAGTGAACATAACTGCAGTAGAACCAGAGTAACCGGCACAGCTGAAGTGGCAATGGGCGAATCATACACCTCGAAAAACGGATAACTGATGGGAAAGAAAGGTCCTCGTCTGGCAGCCTCGTGCCGGTAAGCGAAGCCTAAGGCATCATCTAAGTGAAATGATGACCTGCCAAGAGATGCAGGAAGTCTATAGATGCAGTTAGATGCAGTACTGGACCGTGCTTTGTGGCAACCCTTGGGGGAGTTCTGTGTTCAGCAGTGAACTTGTAAATATGTGTAATGACGGAGTCTGGTTATTTACATCGTAGAGGTAGATACATTTAAATTATAAAAAATGATATTTTGTTCTTCGGCCTCGTACCATTAACTACTAAACATTGACCACTTTCATTGTGAAAAGTATTTTAGATAGTCGCCATTTTTGCAATATTGTTGATCATATTTTTTTTTTCATAGAATAAGGGTTACAAACGTGCACACAGTCCGCTTGATAGTAAGTGGATGCATATACTTCTGCATTTATCCTCGATTAATAATCAAGGGCGAGAGAGGTGTGTCAGGATCGTGCCAAATCTACCTAACCCTCTGGGTGACAGGCGTGAGTGTTTATGTATGTAATAATCAAATTGCAGATTCGTTGTCACCCTGAGGACTAAGATGTAATGCCCCATATCCAGGAGTAGGCATTAGCTGCTATTTTACGCTGGTGTATTGTGAACATATGATGCTTCCCCGGCCGAGCCGACCCATTCGTGACACAACCATAATAAAGCTGCACCATGGCTCTACCGCTAAGTCTATTGGCCACAACATCCACTTAGCATCAGGTGGACCGTTTACTCGTTTGTCACCCTTATCTTCCAAAAAAATAATGACGATATTTTGAATTTAGGAACTAATATATGGGTCTATTTAATTTTTATTATTTTTGCAGTCATAATATGGGATGCGATGGTGGCATTTTGGACGAAGCGTTCAAATACATCACCATAAATGGCATTCCTTCTCAGAGGGAATATGGACCGTATTTGCAACAGGTTTGAAAAGTTTAATATGTATGTTCTTAATTAACATTTGTTGACAGAATTCTAAGTAAAACTCAAATAATTATAAACACAATAATTATGTTCACACCGCGAGAAGATCAAACATTCTCTAGTATATAATCACTGCCTTTTAACGTTGCCTATTAGACTGCACTGAGAAGTTTTTTTTATTATATGCGAGCAGCTATGCAGGTCTAGGTAAAGAGACCAGTATCACTGCGACCTAAAAGATCTATTGTGATCGCTGTATGGCTATAGTTCAAGGTTGAACCCTATGTCTTCAATGAATCGAAGGAGTTGCTTAGCCGTGAGCAATTTCACTTCTTCTGGGCGGAGCACATAGTTGCCCAGATGAGTGTTACCATTAAGGGTCCGCAATCGTTAAGGAATGTGCAGAGGCGTTTCTTCCGTTATGGAGCAGAACCGACACATCCTTGATTTGCTAGTCCCAGGATGGGCGTGTGCTTTTTAGGACAACAGTGTCCAGTTAGGGCTCTTGCCCAGTGCTTCTGAAGCGAATTTACGATCAAAATTATAAGGATTAAGGTTTCAGAATGTTTTAAGCCTGGTGTGTCAGACCAGATCTTAAGTGATTTATTGTGATAAAGAGTTTCAAAGGTCAATCGGGCTAGGCTTCTTGAGATTCCACAAAATGGCTCAGGTCCAATTTGTGTGCACTTTGAGCCCTCCCGTGCAAGTTTGTCGGCAAATTCGTTGCCTACAATACCCTCGTGACCCGGAGCCCATCTTAAAACGACCCTGTTGTTACATCCCAGGGCGTTTAAACGATTCACGCAGTCTCCAACTATCTTTGAGTTCACTAAGTTTGATCTCAGCGCTAGCAGTGCTGTTCGACCATCAGAGTTTATGTAAATTTTATGGTTGACGTAGTGTTTTTGCAGATTGATTTCCGCACACCGAAGTATGGCGAAAATTTCTGCCTGGAAGATAGAGGTGTATCTACCCAAATTCATACTAAGTTTGAATTTGGGGCGTTCCCCGTAAATTCCAAAGCCTACGTCGAGGCCCATTTTAGACCCATCGGTATACCATATGAGGCTACCGACCTCACAGATAACCTGGCCATTCAGCCAGTCTTCTCTGGAGAGTAATTCCTCTATATACTTTTAATCAAAAGTGTGTAGTGGACGCATGATATCTGAGATCATGCATAAGACCGGTGATTCCTTAATTGAGTCGAGCATGGATCTCAATCTGTAGGAGAGCAAGCTCAGACCGCCCTGCGTTAATCCTATACAAACTAGCCCTCGCCTCCTTGTCTAGATAGAGATCAAGGGGCATTAGGCATAGAAGTGCATTAAGAGCCGCTCCAGGCGATGATCGCATAGATCCAGTTGCCATTAAGCAGGCAGTCCTTTGTAGACTATTTAGTCTGTCCGCAGTCGTCTTTTGGTTGGCCTTGTTACACCAGACAATAGAGGCGTAGGTGAGAATCGGCCTCACTATGCTACTGTACAGCCATATGACCATTCTGAGACGCAAGCCCCAGTTGTTCCCGACCAAACGACTGCACGTACCTAAAGCAATTTTTGCCTTATGGCATACGTTGCTAAGGTGAGAGTTCCACGTTAGTTTTTTGGTCGATTGTTACGCCCAAGTACTTAACTTCCGTGGAAAATGGTACTTCTTTGCCATTAAGTTTTGGTTGGACTAATTTGTCCAACCGTCTCTTTTTGGTAAAGGGTATTATAACAGTTTTATCAGCATTAACTGATAAACTGTTATCCCTACACCAGTTATTTATGGTGTTTAGGGCTCTTTGTATTATTGACGATAAAGTACTTTGGCAAAAGCCCCTCGTCATGATCACAAGGTTATCAGCATAACCCAATGTGTCAATGCGTAGGTCTGCCATTTTGTACAATAGTTGGTCAACCGCAAGAGTCCAAAGAAGAGGTGACAAAATACCTCTTTGTGGGCAGCCTCTTGCGGTACAACCTCAATCGAAGTTTGAAACAGCGCTATTTTTGCCTTTCTGTTTGAGAGCATCAACTTCACCCATCTGATGGTTGTGGGGTTAACATTTTTAGATCTTAGGCCCCCAATCAGCAGTGATGTGGGGCTACTGTCGAAGGCGCTCTCAATATCTAGAAAGGCACAAAAAGCTATTTCTTTATCCTCCAGTGCTTTTTGGACCCTGTCAATGACACTGATCAAGGCTGTTTCCGTAGATTTGCCTCTGCGGTAAGCATGCTGGTTGTAATATATGGGCGTGGTAGCTAGAGCTACATCCCTTATATATCTATCACCTATAACCTTTTCCAATGTCTTAAGAAGAAAGGAAGATAGGCTTATAGGTCTAAAGGACTTTGGTAAAGCGTAGTCCTTTCTACCAGCCTTAGGTATAAATAGAACCTTGATAATTGTCCATCGTTCTGGAATATATCCCCATGCAAAACTTGCTCTGAAGATTTTCACCAGGTAAGGAAGAAGGATGTCGATACCCCTCCGTAGTTGTATGGGAATTATTCCATCCTCCCCGCTTGATTTAAATGGTTCAAAGGAGTCAACAGCCCACTACACCAGGTTTGGCCTTATTATCTTTGCAGCCCTACACCACTCTTCATTGCAAGCCTTCGTAGGGCTCTGAAAGAGTTCAAGGCTGAAGTCTTGTGTGACCCTGGGAAATGGGTTGACGCTGGTAACTCCAATGTTTCTGTTTCACTATTAGTGAAGTTACCATCCGGCTTTTAAGAAGCCCGATCTGATTAGGTTTAGCTTTCGATAGCATCTTGTGTAGTTTTGCACTGCGAGGCAAAGACTCAACTTCCTCACATAGCTTCCTCCACGATGCTCTCTTGGCTTTCCTGGTTTCTTTATTATATTCAGTTAGGGCTGCACTATAAATATCCCACTCTTTGGTTTTCTTAGCCCTATTAAATAGTTTTCTGGTCTTTTCCCTTCAGCTTAGAATTCCACCAAGAAACTTTTCGTGTTGAGGTCTTGGTTTTGACGGGACAACTGTCCTCGAAGGCTTCACGGATACCTACGGTTACTGTCTCCGTCGTCTCCAGACCTTCAATTGTTTTGATGCTTTTAGGAAACGTTTCCAAATTCCTCCTTAGGCTATCTCTGTAGATATCCCAGGAGGTCGCTTTCGGATCCCTAAAAGTAACGGTTAAAAAGGTTGGTGATGCTCCAATCACAAACTTAATGTGCTTGTGATCAGACATCGAGTTTTCGCTACCAACATGCCAGTCATTTATCCGCCTGGACATGTTATTGGTAGCAAAGGTTATGTCTAACACTTCTTGCCTAGCACGCGTTACAAAGGTTGGTGTACAACCTAAGTTTAAGCTTACCAGGCGGTTGGAGATTAGAAAATCATAAAGTAACTCAGCTCTTTCGTTGATGTTGGTGCTTTCCCAGGCTGTGTGGTGAGCATTAGCATCACAACCCACCACAAGTTCGGCGTTGTGTTTTCGGGCGAACTCCGCCACTCGCTCTAACTCGATGGTAGGATCTGCGTTCTCGCCGGGAAGATAGGCTGAGCAAATGATTGCTCTGGCCCCTGTGCATCTCTTGAGATTTATGAAGGCTGTAACCAGGTCATCATTGCAGTAATCTGGAACAGCTAAAAGTTCAATATTTTTATTATAAATTATACAAGCTCTGGGTCTACTGCCTTTGGTATTGACAAGAATCTTACCGGCAGCCGCCAATCCCAGAACTTGACCGTTGGCCACCCAAGGCTCTTATAGGCTCTATAAGGGCGAGGTCAATGTTGTCCTCTGCAAAGCAAACCTCCACCACGGCCGAAGCAGCTGCTGCATGGTGTAGATTTGCATGGAGGACCCTCATCTTATCTTTGGGGTTAGCCATTTATGGGCTTGGAAGGGGGGGCAGGGGGCTTTTTCACCTGTTGAGGACGAAGACGTCCTTTACCGGCACTCTTGACCCCCGCTTTACCTTACGCTATCCCGCTCCCACTTCCCCTCCCCCCACGCCTGGAGGGCACGACACCAGCGGAGGCCGTCAGACGGAGACGAGTTCAGCGCCTTGGGTCTTCATCACTCTCACTGATGGCGTTTTCCAGTCTCACCCCGAGAGGTGGAGGGCTGGGGGGATTGGAGTTCAGGCTTCATTGCCGCATCAGAGCCTCCCTTGACTTTAAAAGTTATCATCTTAAAGCCAAGGATGACTCTGCCACCTGCCTTCCGAAGAGCCTTCGCCGATGAGTCGTCCAGAGAAAAGGTTACTAAGAACCCATTCTCCTCATCCCTACGATGGAGGATTCTCCAGAGCTCAGTATGGAGCCCTTCATTTTGTGCCCTCAACAGTACAGCCACCTTCTCTGGAGAGGAACTGGGGGAGGCTTGGGCAGAGGAATTCGTCCCAAGGCAGAGAGAGAGGGCCTTTTCGGCTCCAATCTCAGCTGCTATCAGCCTTCTTTACCTTTTCCTCGCTGCCCTACTAAGCTTATAAGGCCTAGCGAACTTTTTATTTTCCCCTCCCTGGTTCGTTTCCGATTGTGGTTCGGCTGCAAACGTGCCCTCCACTTCACGGCTCGTCCCCGGTTGGGGCGCGTCTGTTGCAGGGTGTTGATGAGGCTAAAAGAGCCTTTTCCAAACCTACAACTAATTCCATTAAAGGAGACTTCTCATTGTCTTTTACAAAATATCGGTTTTCAACCATTTTGTTCCCATGATTAGCTAGGGAAATACTTGGTCACCCCTGGCAGTCCCCCCATGCCGAGGGAAGGGCTAAAATACTACCCGAATCGCCCTGGTCTCGGGTAGGCACCGTTTGCGACTAGACTCCCTCCAGCCACGCATCTATCGGCACGGTACGCCGTTGACAGCTTGGATTGGGTTAGGATAGGAAAAGGGGGAGGGATAAAAGAAAAGAAAAAGAGGATCGTCCGAGTGTTTCTGTTCTGTCTGTTTCCTATTGAACCAGACCAAATAACAGGTGGCAACCACGTGAAGGAGAACTCCTCAGACTTGCCCTGGGGATCAACACGACCTGCGCTCTCCCCCAGAGCCATACGCCAAACTGCTCGCCGGATAAGAGAGCAGAATAGGTGTTAATCTAGTCCTATCTATAATATCAAAAAGTTAGGAGTAGACTAACCTCCGCCCCTCTGAGAAGTTATTCGGATCACATCGCGACAAAACTCGCGTTACCATCCGTACCATCAGGATGCTCGGCAGTCTTTCACTGTGCGTTTTACTAAGAGTTTTCTTCTTTGCACAACCTCTTTGTGGAATTGTTTACCACTGACGATTTTTCCGAACCAATACGACCAAGGGACTCTCAAGAAAAGAGCTTACAGCTTACTTCTTTCTAAAAGGACGGAAATGCACTTGCACTTGCCCTGGTGTTGCGGTTGTTCAGGGGCGGCGGTAGTCACTTACCATCAGGTGAGCCGCATACTCGTTTGCCCACTTTTTGCCACTGTTCTCTAAAAAACACTTACAACACAGACACTTAGACGCAAATACGCAAACTCACAACAACAAATGAAATTCCTGCACCTTTCTCCGTTAGGCAGCGTTCAGAAAATCGTCCAGTAATCGAAATCTGAAAACAAAATTGCAGCCAGTGCTAGTAGTGCCAGCCACGATCTATGAAATTGGTACATACGAGTCCTTCACTCTCGGTTGTTAAAGATATTTTTATCTAAATAACTAAGCATCCATTATTCTCGAGTAGCCATAAATATAGATTAAGATGAAAAGTTGTGGAAGAAGTAATGGATAGCCTATCGCCTGTACAATCACACCACGCAATATCCCATTAGTAACCTTTTACGATATGCTAGGAAAGTAACACTTTTTTTATAGATTAGGGTTGACAAACGAGCACACAGTTCAGTTGGTGGTAAGTGGATGCTGTGGCCCATAGACCTCTACATTTATCCTCGATTAAGAAATTAAATGTAAATGCGTTGTCACTCCTGATGACTGGACCCAAGGACGAGTAGGAATGCTCCGTATCCAGTAAAATGGGTTTCTGGTTCTCTACACTCACCATATGAAACAAAACACCATTAAGCTGCTAGTTTACGCTGGTATTCTGTGAGAGCGTGATCCTTCCCCGGACGGGTCAACCCATTCGTGCTAAAGCAGCCCGAAGTCGGGAATGATGCTGCTATTTCTTGCTGGTGTTCTATGAGAGCGTGGTCCTATCCCGATAGAGCCGACCCATTAGTGCTACAACCATAATATCGCTGCAGCGTGGCTCTACTGTATATTTGTCTCTATTTCGGGACGAAAAACATATAAGGGTACGTACTCAAGTGGATACCTATTAAGAATCTTGTTCTTATCCCCCTAATGCTCAATCACATTTGAGTATTTGTCCATAAATATAGCTTTGTTATATTACAACTTGAAGTGGATATTCTGAGCTATGTTTTCCCATTCGAAATACATGCATTTGAACTACGAGATTAAGTTTGACCGCTTTCAACACTGACTGTTAAGAGACGGTGTAAGTATATCCACTATCCCATATCATCCCGTGGGTGTTGTAAGAGGCGACAGAGGGATACAAATCAATAGGTGCGAACAGCGTATTCTTAATAACGACTGAAAATAAAAAAGCTGCGATTGCCAATCTACGGGGGAAGCCTATATTCAGCTGTGGATTTTAATAGATTGTAACAGTAACGGTAACGCTAACGGTAACGGTGATGGCTTTTAACATTAAATCTGTCGTCACGATAACCGATCTGTAAATATACATTAAGGCCCGTTTTCACTTGACGGATATCAATTTCCACACCTACGGGATAATATGGTATAGTGATTTCTTTTAACCGCCGTCACCTCATTCTGAGTGGTAGAAATTAATGGTTGTATAAACTACATTTAAAAATTTATAAAAGCGAATTCATACATAAAATCCCTACATTTACACCATGAAATATAACAATATTAATAAAAAATTTGTTGACACATCACAGTATAGTTTTTCTATACTTTGATCTGTCAACTTTTACTATACTCGTACTAACTAACCACGTTTTTTACGTGGTAGAACCATGCTGCAGTTATATTAGTAGTATAGTTGTAGCACGGATGAGTCGGCTCAACCAGAGATGGACCACGCTCTCACAGAACACCAGCGCCAAATAGTAGCTTAATGCCGCTGTATTTCATAATATGGTGAATGTAGAGAACCGGAGACCCTTTTTACTGGAAACGAGGCATTTCATCTTAGTCCTCACGGGTGACAAAGCATCTGCATTTTGATTCGTAATCGAGGATAGATGTAGATGTCTATTGGCCACAGCAACCACTTACCATCAGGTGGACTGTGTGCTCGTTTGTCGCCCTATCCTATACTCCCCGTAGTATTGTGACAAGAACGCTGGCTGTGTTTCTTCACTGAATAGCTATACTTAGCCTCGGGCGAAAAAAAAGAACCAACGGCGGTGATCAGTCACAAATACAGTTCCTTTAGGCATTTCGCCGCACCTGGACCCCACGAATCGATAGTTTCTCTACCTAATGACATAAATATGTAGTGAATAGTGATTTCTCAGAAACTCATATTTGCACCACTTACTTAATTCAGCTGCCTCTGATACTGCTCCAGCACTAAACGAGGTACCCCTGAGATAAGAGGATGTCAGTGTCTAGACAAGTAGCATCCCACAATAGGACTTTATCTCTCTCCCAAGGGGTCAAATTCATAGCGGGTCTCTTGCCAATTCACACCCTTGTACGATCAAAATAATTTATTAATATTTTCTTTTCTTTAAGGATGGTTACTGCAAGTTGGAGAATATGACACAGGTGTACAGTATCAAAGGCTTCGCTAAAGTGCCTTCGCTGAGCGAGAGTGCTCTCAAAGTAGCGCTCTTAAAGTACGGCCCAGTCACTGTCGGCATATACGCTGGGAGGAACATGAAATTTTACTCTAGTGGCATATTCTATGATATAGACTGGTATGTATGCATTATCGTAATTATTAATTTATGAAAAATCATGCAAATTTTGTTTATATCAAGCCAGTATAATCATGGTCTTAAGCGTTCCATTACAGTCCTAACCATTCTTTGTATTAGTCTACATACATTAGAAGATTCACCTCAAAATGAGATATAATAAGTCGTAAATTTATTTATTTTTTTTTTTGGTTTTTCGTGTCCGCGTCTTAAGATATTCAATGTCATAGGTCACAAAAATCGTTTTACGCTTCTTAAAGCGGTTCTACACGGTCGGCACCAACCACCAATCGTCGTGACCTTGGTCGGGTCAACCGATTTTTGTATTCGTTATACACGGTCGGGTGGTTGACTCAACTTGTCAGTTTCTCTGGTATTTAAAGAGTAAAGACGTAAGGTATACAACAAAAAAATCGGTTTAGCTTTAACGTTTTTATGCTTGGATGTAGATGAAAATAAAAATGAAATAAAATGGATAAAATTGTGGCTGAAAGAGCGCATTACTTTAAACAAACATGACATGGTACTTTAAGACATGGTAAATCACAGTACAGTGACAAGAATTCGGTCAGGACCTCACGTTCTTTGCTTCCGTTCGTATCCATAGCGCCGTTAAACATCCGCCTGCGACGACTGCTAAGCGCGCACTGAGGCGCTCTCGTCGGCCGACAGCGTTCCACACGGTCGGCGTCAACCACGGACCCAACGTGTCGTGAGGGATGCGCTCGCGACCAAGGCCGTCGGACTCAACCAAAATATTGGTCAGACAACCGATATCTACACTGTCCATTTTTGCATCAACTCGACCAAGGTCACGACGGTTGGTGGTTTGTCCCGACCGTGTAGAAGGCCTATTATGGTTTAAACGCTATTGGCATTCATTAAAAAATATATAGCATAAAACTATCTACAAAATAAGAGTGGTAAATAAGCATACAGTCCACCTGATGTTGATGAAGTTTCTTTATTTGCCATAAATAGGGAAGTGTTATGTTTTTATAATAAACGAAAAGAGTTATGGCCTATAGATACTCGTATCTATAATCTTTGATTAAGTATCGAAATGCGGATGCATTGTCACCCTTGAGGACGGAATGCCTCGTTCGGAGGACGATGGAATGCCTCGTTCCCAGTAAAAAGGGTCTCTGGTTCCCTATACTCGCCATATGAAAACAGCAGCATTGAGCTGTTATTTTACGCTGGTATTCTATAGGAGTAAATTCTTCACTGGTCAAGCCGACTCATTCGTGTTACAATCATAATATATCTGCAGCATGGTTCTACCCACTCTTTCTAAACCAACACCTGGTTGTTGTTGGCCTGACCCGGTAATAGAACCTAGTTACACGTGGTAGATCCATGCTGCAGTTATATTAGATGTATAGTTGTAGCACGAATGGGTCGGCTCGACCGGGGAGGGACCACGCTCTCACAGAATACCAGCGTGAAATAGTAGCTTAATGCTGCTGTATTTCGTATGGCGAGTGTAGAGAACCGGCGACCCATTTTACCGGAAACGAGGCATTCCTTCTTAGTCCTCACGGGTGACAACACATCTGCATTTTGATTCGTAATCGAGGATAGATGTGGATGTCTATGGGCCACAGCAGCCACTTACCATCAGGTGGACTGTGTGCTCGATTATCACCCTATCCTATAAAAAAAAATAGGACCTCATGATCAGCAGTCACGCTTACTTACCTTACTTACCATTAGAACAACAGCTCCGTGGCGTAATGGCTTAGCAATGAATTGCAGCGCTGAGGGCCGCGGACTCGAATCCCGTACATAACAAGTACTTGTATAGCCTACAAATAATTTTTGCCAGACTGGATGTTTGTCATTGTAAAATTTATGTACGTAAACTTCCCCCTACAACACAGAAGAAAATTCTAGTTCAATAATAAATTTTAAAACAAAATAAAAATAAAGAAAGCAAATCAAAGACCGCCAAAGTATCTAGCTTAAAATATGTTTTTAATTACAGTTCAAAAAAAATGCTCAACCATGGTGTCACGGTGGTTGGATACGGAGTGCGTGATGGTACTAACTACTGGATTATTAAGAACTCCTGGGGTGAAGACTGGGGTGAAGATGGCTACATCCTCGTGTCCACAGTCAACGACAACTGTAACGTTATGTCCGAAGCGTACTATCCGATTGTTTGAAAGACGATGATTTAAATTTACTTTGTATAGCCTTGTATAAATAAACTCCACGGTGCAATTTGAAATTTGTTTTATAGTTTTATTTTTAACGCTGCATCTATATTTCACGTGGTAGAACCACGCAGCAGATCTATTACGGCTGCAGAATGGGTCAATTCTACCGGGGATGGACCACGCTCTCACAGAATACCAGCAAGAAACAGAAGCTTAATGTTGCTGTGCGAGTGTTGACTACCGAAAACCTTTTTACTGGATATCAGACATCCTTTCTTAGCCATCAGCATGATAGTGCATCTATATTCTGATTCTCAATCGAAGATAAATGTAATTGTATATGGGCTACAGCGTCTTCTTTCCATTAGGTGCACTGAGTGCTCGTCTATCACCATCTACTTACCATCAGGTGATCTGTGTGCTCATTAAATCTAATTCTATAAGAAAAACTATCATCAGTATAATCATCCTTAGTTAATATTTGAAAAACAAAACACTATTTACCCCAACAATACAGTTTTCTCCTATATAGTCGAGGCGTTTTAAACATCATTCGTTATTCAATTGGCAAGCATAAATCTACAAAGAAAAGCCCGAAACAATTATTTATTACAACCAAATACAGTTTACTACATCAATTTTTTAGTTTTATTTAATGTTGCCTGTTTTGAAAAAAACTTACCCCTTCTGACTTTGCTATTTGTTTGTTCGTAAAGTTTCGTCCCAACCGATTCAGCCATTCCGAAGATTTTTTATAGCGTTGTGTGAGAAACGAGCGCACAGTCCACTAGGTGATAAGTGGATGCTGTGGCTCATAGACACCTACACTTATCTTCAACTAAGGATCAGAATACAAATGCGTTGTCAACCCTGAGGACTAATATGGGATGCCTCGATTCCAGTAAAAAAAGGTCACCGGTTCTCTACACTCAGCACATTAGACAGACAAAGAGAAATAATAAAAAAGTTTGCTTATGTCTTAATAGCAAGCAAATAAATATAATAATAATATTACAGACAGACAATTAAATTTTATGTATATTTACAGATATGTATATACAATTCTATTTTACTTCTTTGACCCAAAAATCATAAGTTTGGTTGTATTTTGCCTTGAGATGAGTTTATTCATACGCCCATTCAACGATCTGGCTTAAATCTCAGTCCCAATCCAATAAAGTTCTTTAACTGACTCATTTTTATTACCTGGCGAAGATAATATTTGTACATTTGAAGGTCATGGGGCATATTAATAATAGAATATTTACAATCGGTTAATTTACATTAAACAAATTTTAATTTAATATACATTACATTAAAATTTGTTTACAATCGACTTCAATATTAATAAAATGAGATCATCATCAATGTAGTCGAAGTCAGTTAAATACGCGTTATTAAGGATAACTCAAAAAAGATAGGTCAGATCTTGATTGAATTTATGTGGAATGACGTGAGAGGTAATTTAGCTTTTCAATAAAAAAAGAATCATCAAAATCGGTTCCCTAGAAAAGAGTTCTGAGGTAACACACATAAAAAATACAGTCGAATTAAAAACCTCCTCCTTTCTGAAGTCGAATGAAAAAGGACCTGTGATATCGGCACTATAGAGGATAAGCAGTAAAGGACCTAAAATGCTCCCTTGTTGAACGCCACTAGTAACAGGAGACGCAGCCTGACTTGCTGAGTCTATTAGCTATTCCATTTATTACAACCTATAAAGGCTCGCGCACATTGGGGCGGGCAGCTTCGCACCGCATCTCATAACAAAACTCCTAAGTACATTCGCACATTTTATATGAACTATCACTACACTCACACTATAGGCGTCCCGCACCAGGCAGCATTACAACCACAGATATCTGTGATTACAACGCACTGGCGGATCGCTTGCTAGATGTATATTTGCGGCGATGTTATGCGTTGCAATGCGGCCTCTATTAGTGTGCGTTAAAAAGGCGCAGTAAACGAACGTGTCACGCTCGCCCGACTTGCATATTGATTTTCATTTGATTTGCGTTTATTTATGCTTAATTAGTTTACTCTTTTTTTCGCTTAACTATTCACGTACACCCATGGTACACCCTGTTTACATACACGCATGGTGTTAATGTTTTAGGTTACTTATAAAGAAGCTTGTACGGAATGGATGAAGAATTGTTAATTTCTTTAGTAGAACAGTACAAAGAATTGTACGACCTACAACACTCTATGATAATGTCCAAGAAAGGAATAACATTTGGGATGAAATAGGAAGACTTATAAAACATCCATCCATCCATCGCTTTGGACTGCCAAGGGCTGACTGATTCAATTATTGCGTTGCGGCATGGCCCGACGCGTCTTCTATGGCCTTTGGCGCAATTTTGCAACGCGGTGCGCTGCGGCCCTTTGCGGCTGTAGTATGTGCTAACCTTAAAAATCTATTGCTGAGGCCTCCTCCATAGATTGCGTCATAAGAGGAATTTTGCCTTAGTTGCTAATCTTGGCAGTCGCATTGCCAACCGCAGCTTTACTTTTATTCAGCTGCTGTCAGGAAGATGCTGCTGCCCATCTCCTGTGTGCGATTTGTTTCGCTAAATTGGACAATTCAAATAATGTGTTGTTTGTTTGCTGCAAAGCTCCAATTATCAAGCGAATCAATACTAAAGCGGACAATTTCGTCGTGTGTCTGTGGATGTCGTAAGACACGACAGTGGGAAACAAACCAGGAGATAGGTAGCAACGTCTCCCTAATATCAACTAAAAAAATCTGCGGTCCCCAACCCGCACGCCAAGCGTGCCAACTATATAGCAAATATCCCACTTATGAGGTAATTCATATGTTCAACAGTGGACTTTTGATGCAATAGTAACCATAAATTACCTTAAAATAATAAACTTTTTAAACTTTTGCCAATTATGTGGTCATATAGATTGGACTGAAGAGTTTGCGACCGATTTAACCTTGCACAATAATTAGGTAGATTTATACAGATTCAAATACTTTCAAGGAAATCATAAAAAAATTATGTCTAAAATATGTGTCAATATTATATCTTTTTAAAATAAGTACCCGGTTGACCGAGCTTTGCTCGGTATTTTTCGGTCGGTTTTTTTTAATTCATGTGTTTTGGAAATTATATTTAGATACAAATTACATACTGATGAAATACGAATAATATTTTTTGATCTTAGCGACATAATAGAAAAAACTGAACTGGTTATTTGAATAAAAAATCATGAGTGCAATTAGTTTAATTTAAATTTTCGTGTTTTTAAAAAATACTAAAAAAAAGAGCTCGAAAAAATAGATTTTCTCAAAAAAAGAAAGGAACTTGAAAAAAAAATTAAAAAAGTCGGTCGGTCGGTCTGGGCTCGAACCATGGTATTACAATTTTGTGACCGCCCACTATTTATACCAATTAAGCTATTTGTAATCTTTAACACATTGTCAAAATTTACCTTCTGATTTTAACGATATCGTAGCAGTATTTCATTTTCTTAAAACACGGATAAAACGACATTTTCTAAAAGGAAATCCTAGCTAGATCGATTTATTGCCCCCGAAACTCCCTGCACACTAAATTTTATGAAAATCGTTGGAGCCGTTTGCGAGATTCCGATTATATATATAAGAATTGCTCGTTTAATGGTAAAGGATATAATATATCTCTTTCTTAAGGGTTCGTTTACATCACCAGGACTTTACTTCCTCGAAGAACTCCGTGGTAGTGGTGGTGAGCAAGCTTGCGACTGCTAGGCTGGCCAGTGCTACTACTACTGCTATCAGTGCATATAATGCCATGACTACGCACAGAAAATTCATCTTCGTTAATTTTTAACGCCTTCTGTAATAATTTATTAAAGCCTATATACCACGTGTGTATATTAAGTATTATTTCCTATGAGCTTCCCGAGAAATTGTGCAATTGGATCACCAGCTTTCTTGCAGATCGGAGTATCAAGATCGTTTTAGACGGTGCAAGCTAAGGCTGCTTGCTATCACCAAACTGTTTCTTCTGCATGTCAATGATATGTTGCAAACCGGTAACATTCATTGCTATGCGGATGATAGTACTGGTGATGCTCTGTACACCGACCGTGCCAATATTTTTTGGGAAAACGTCTACGAATACCGGGACAAACTTGTGTCTGAAGTCAAGTCTTTGCTGAAGAAAGTCTCGGATTGAGGGCGACTAAATCTAGTCCAGTTTAACCCTCAGAAGACACAATTTTGCGCGTTTACCGCTAAAAAGGACCCCTTTATTGTATCTACTTAGTTTCAAGTCACTCCCCTTGTTGCCTCAGCCAGTACCGGAATCCTCGGCGTCGACATATCGAGTGACGTGCAGTTTCGTGGTCACTTGGAAGAGAAGGCCAAGTTGGTTTCTAAAAAGCTTGGCGTGCTCAGCAGAAAGGGACAGTATTTCATGCCGGCACACCGCCTGCAACTTTACAAGGCGCAGGTTCGGCCTCATATGGAATACTGTTCCCATCAATGGTCTGGGGCTCTCCAGTGCCAGTTCCTTCCACTTGACTGCTTCCAGCGCAGAGCGGCTCAAATCGTCGACGACCAAGTGTTTTCCGATCGGCTCCATTCACTGGCGCTGTGAAGAGATATTGCATCACTACGCGGCAAACCTCCCGATACCGATACGATAGGAGTTTTCTTCCGCGTACAATCTTTCTGTGGAATATTTTAACACCGGCGATTTTTCCGCAACGACGCGACCTAGAGACCTTCAAGAAAAGAGCTTACCCCTTTCTAAAAGGCCGGCAACGCACTTGCAATTCTCCAGGTGTTGCAGTCGTTCATGGGCGGTGATAATCACTTAACATCAGGTGAATCGTATACTCGTTTGCGCCCTCTCCTATAAAAAAAATCTGTAAGGGTGAGGCTTTAGCGGAGAGATTTTATGTAGAAAATTAAAGGTGACAAACCAGTACACAGTCCAACCTGAATGTAAGTGTGTACATATACCATAAACACATACATCTATCCTAAATAAAGAATCTAAATGTGAATGCGTTGTCACACTAGTGAAATAAATTGTTAATGAAATAAAATGTTAATGGAATGTTAGCTGTAAAAAGACCGGCGATTGCCGTAGCTCACTATATATAACACAACAAGATTAAACTACTATTTTACGCGGGTGTTCGGTGCTAGCGAAAATCTTCCCCGGTTAAGCTGACCACTTAAAATATAATTTAATCCAAATCTGAGCAAGCTAACTACCTCTTTGGTCCAGTGGTCGTACGGTTACTGATCATGAGCTCCTTGTTCGAAAATCGGGTTGAGCCATAGTCAATAAAATCGATTTTTCTGTCAAGAAATTCGCAGTAGCAGTCCGGTGTCAGAAAGATGGCGGTGTTTCACCCCCGTGCCTAGAAAAGCGCGTAAAAACGATGGTCCCACGCCTGGTCTTGTCGTGTCGGATAACCATATAAATGGACTATGAGAGTAACGTATTTCCATAGGTGGTGGAGCCACGCTGCCGCTATATCATGGTTGTAACACGAATGGGTCGGCTCGACCGGGGTGGGACCACGCTCTCACAGAATACCAATTTAAAATAGCAGATTAATACTGCTATTTTTCGTATGATTAGTGTAGAGATCGGGAAATCCTTTTTTACTGGCAACGAGGCATACCATCTTAGTTCTCAGGGATGACAACGCATTTGCGTTTTGATTCTTAATCGAAGATTAATGTAGATATCTATGGGTCACAGCATCCACTTAGCACCAGGTGGACTGTGTGCTCATTTGTCAACCTTATTCTATAAAAAGTAAGGGAATAGAAAACGCAGTTGCGTTTGCGAATACCTTACAGTATAAATAAGCAATTATTATGAATACTCTAATGAGAATACTCTCAAGTACTATAATCCTGTACTGTGCTGATGGCTAGCCTCCATTTAGACTGGCTGCCGTGACCGAAACTCTGTCTTGAGGATGTTATTATAATCCCATTCTGTGCAAAATCTGTACAAAAAGTTGGAAAAAACACAAGAGTTTTATCTAACAATATTGAAGTGACTGTGGCGGCACTGTCGTCGCGCCACTAGCGAAACGAATCGAAGCCTAAATCGCGCTATCAAAGTTCCAAAATAATGCTGTATATATAGAATAGCTCTCACCCAGAGAGTTGGCCGCTCCCAGGGCCGACCACCTAGCTCGAGGAGATCTTTTCTTTCTAATATAGAACAATCTTTTTAATATAGAATAAGCGTGATTAACGAGCACACAGTCCACCTGATGTAAGTGGATGCTGTGGACTATAAGCATCTAGGTGTGTGCTTGATCGAGAATCAAAATGTGGATACATTGTCACCCTCGAGGACTAAGATGGAATGCCTCATTGCCAATTAAAAGGGTATTCGGTTCTTCTACACACACCATACGAAACACATCAGCATTAAGCTGCTATTTTACGCTGGTATTCTTTGAGAGCGTGGTTCTACCCCAATCGAGCGAACCCATTCGTACTACAACCATAATATAGCTACAGCGGGCTCTACCACGTAAGATCTGCTATTTTCCATTCACTGCCACACAAAAAAAATGAAGTCCTCCTGATGGTTAATGGCTCCACCAGGTCACGAACACCCGCAACCATCTTCAAACATAGTAGGCTACATATGCGTTGATATCTCTGAGGTTAGAATGGAACGCGTCACAGCCTGCAATTATCCTGGCTCTCTATATCCTTCAATCCAGGACACAGCAGTGCGCGCAGTGCCTTCTAGCGGCAGGAATGGGAACGAGGGTGACACTTACCAAGATTCCTAGGGAGAAAAACAGTCCTACCACCTAGTATTCCGATCAGTCCCCAATGGCCGCCTTCATATCAACAACAAGTATATCAATACAATAATTGTTCATATATTTCAGGTAAATTTTCAGACTGCCTCATTGGTCCAGCGGTTGTAGTAGTGTGACTGCTGATCATGAGGTTCTGGGTTCGAATCCCGGGTTGGGTCAAAAATACAATTATTGACTTTTTTTTATAGAATAGGGTTACAAACAAGCACACAGTCCACCTGATGATAAGTGGTTGCTGCGGCCCATAGACACCTACATCTATCCTCGATTACAAATCAAATTGCAGATGCGTTGTCACCCGTGAGGACTAAGATGGAATACCTCGTTTCCAGTAAATAGGGTCTCTGTTTCTCTACACTTACCATACGAAACACAGCAGCATTAAGCTACTATTTTCCGCTGGTATTCTGTGAGAGTGTGGTCCTTCACCGGTCGAACCGTCCCATTCGTGCCACAACTATACTACTAATATAACTGCAGCATGGCTCTACCACGTATAAAATATAGTACCACGTATAAATACATTTTTCAGTCAAGAAATTCTCAGTAGCTGCCCGGAGTCAGAAAGTTGGCGGTGGCACCCACATGCCTCGGAAAGCACGTAAAGTCGTTGGTCCTGCGCCTGATCTCTCTCCGGGCGTGTCGGTTTATTTTCCCATCGGATTCGGATTATGAGAGTGAGTGAATAGTGCGTGCACTTGGGGACTGTAATCCTGTCTGTTGTTGTTGTAATGATGTCTAGTCTCCGTTGAGGCTAGCCGCTATGACCGATATTCGGTCTGGAGGACATTATATTAATTTCAATACATGATTCCTTGCATGTTCAACGCTAGTCTCCATTTTCTGTCCAAATAATTTTGACCTGACAATCTTTAAGTGAGATTTTTCTGGAAAATCCTTTAGCAATCGTAAATGACACAAAATGATACGTAACAGTGCTATTTCCACAAAGCCAGCACTAAAAAATTTAACTTACTTTCAGTTTCAAAATGAATCGATTTCATACACCTTGTATTTATTTAAAATTCGATTTGATATGTTATACGGAAGCAGTTACTGGCAATTTGTTTCGAATTAAATATTACATGGATTCTATAACACTTTTAAAAACTCAATAACATGTAAGTGCTGGTATTTTTCAAAGGAATAAATGTGAAAACTAAAAATAAAAAGTTGCGGTTGCCAATCCGCTTGCCAAGCGTGGCAACTATGGCACATATCCCTATGAGGCAATCTATGGGGAGGCCTATGTTCAGCCAGGCTATAACGGTAACGGTAAGAGTGACAAACAAGCTCATAGTCCACCAGATGGTAAGTGAACTGTGACTCTTAGACACATCTCTATCCCTAATTAAGAATCCAAATGCAGATACGTCGTCACTCCTAAGGCATAAGATGAAATGCCTAATTTTCAATACAAAAGGTTCTCCGGCTGCACCTCCGGTTCACTGCACCCACCATACGAATCACAGCAGCATTATATATATATATATATATATATATATATATATATATATATATACCCATATATGGGTACAGGTATATGGGACCCATTCTGTATATATATATATATATATATATATATATATATATACAGAATGGGTCCCACATATATGCAATAAATGAAACCACAAGTAATACTAGTCCGTAGAAGTGTAGAAAAATTAATACAGATCCTTCGTGCTCTCTGTAACAAAGATTTGCCCACGGTAGCTAACTGTGAAGGATGGTGTTGAGATTCACTGTTTAAATATCGATTTGTATGCTTCTTTTTCCTATACACAGTGTGACCAATGCAGTAGGATTTCGGATGATTAACACATCTAAGAAAGTTAAGGAATTATTTGCCTCTAACTCTATAGTTAATTTAATTTTGGATTTTATGGAATTAAGATGTTCTAAAAATGCAGTTACATTGTATGATGATAAAATTATGAAAGTATCGTCTACTTATAGCTTGTCGAACCCTAGCGTAACAGGTTCAGTAAGGAGGCCTTTCTCCTCAAAGTCTTCCATGAATATATTGGCGACAATGGGAGTACTAGTACTGCATATTCTGCTTGCATGTTATTTTCGTCTAGTTTCCTATAATTGAAATGCAGTCTTCAACAGATAGGCATGTAAATAGTGACTGAACATCAAAACTGACCATGGTTTCATTGTCAGTTAGACGTAGGTCTTTTATCTCACTGACAAAATGTTACGAATCCTGAGTGTGTGCTCTTGTGTGTCCTCTGAGTGGTGATAATATTTTAGCTAAGTTTTGTGCCAATCTGTAAGTTGGCGAATCAATCTGACTCACTATTGGACGTAATGGAGCGGTACAACATACAACTTCGGTAGTTTAGCACACGCAGATATTATGAAGTTGAATAGATTACCAAAAGTACACAAACGGAACGCTCCATTACGTCCAATAGTGAGTCAGATTAATTGACATTGAGACACAAGAACACTGGCTGAGTTTCTTTGCCGAATGACTATACTTAGCCTTTGAGCGAAAAAAGAAACAGCCATTTTATTTTATTTTTATTATAATGTCCCTAATTTAGATTTAGGATTTCTAATATAATACATTTGGATACTATATAATTCAAAGAGGTTGTCAACCCTAGATGTAACATGCAATTTACTTCCAATCTAAATTTTAATATCAATTCTACGCTATTATAATTAAATTAATATAAATTCCAACTCTTATCAGACAAATGGATTTTTATGCCGGATCAATTATACATATATTATGTTTCTATCGATATACGTGACATAACCTTGCTGTGGCTATATTATGGTTGTAATACGAATGGGTCTCGGTTTGGAAAGAATCACGCTCTCAGTATGGTGAGTGTTTAAGAGACCTTATTTACTGAAAACGAAGCATTCTATTTTAGTACTCAGGGGTGACAACGCGTCTGCATTTTGAATTTTAATCAAAGATAGATGTAGATGTATAAGGGCCACAATATTCACTTACAATCAGGTGTCTGTGTGCTCTGTTGAAAACCTTGTTCTTTAAAAAATCGATCTTCATCATCATCAAATTCAAAAAATAAAATATAACGATTGATTAGAAGTCTTAATTCAAACCTCTGTTTACATTGTAAGTATTAATTTCATCTTCACTCTTTTTTTATTTTAATACAGCAAACTAAAACCAAAAAAATATCATCTGGATGATAAGACCGTCTAGTAACTACCACGTTCTAACCTATAGCTACCTCTAAATAGCAGTGCTAGCAATACTGTGTTCCGGTCTGAAGCAAGTAGAGAGCCAGTATATTCAGTCTGTGAGGCATTCCATCTGTCCTCAACGGTGACAACACTTTTATAGCCTTTATTGTTCAAAGTCCACGGACTGCAGTGGACACCGTCAGTTAGACTGTACGTTCATTGGTCACTTCAGTATTTAAAAAAAACCAGGCAGAATAATGATTTCATACGTGGTAGAGCCATGCTGTAGTTAGTAGTATAGTTGTAGCACGAATGGGTCGGCTCGACCGGGGAAGGACCACGCTCTCACAGAATACCAGCGTAAAATAGTAGCTTGATGCTGCTATGTTTCGTATGGTGAGTGTAGAGATCCGGAGACCCTTTTTGCTGGAAACGAGGCATTACATCTTATTGCTCAGGGATGACAACGCATTTTGATTAGTAATCGAGGATAGATGTAGACGTCTATGGGATACAGCAACCACTTACCATCAGGTGGACTGTGTACTTGTTTATCACCTTAACATATAAAATAATGACGTTTTAAAAGAAAATAATGTTTAAAAACAGAAACATATCTTTGGAAAACGAGGCACTTCGATTTTCGATCTAATAGATACCATCATCATCACCGTCCACGTCCACTGCCGAATATAGGCCTCCCCCAAGGAATACCACAAAGCACGGTCCTGAGCCACATGCATCCAACTACTTCCTGCATGTCTTACCAGGTCGTCACTGCGTCTAGTGTGGGTCCATCCTACACTTCACCTACCGGTACGATGCTGCCACTCGAAAACCTCTTTTGCCCATCGGTTGTCCGTTCTTCGGGCTATATGGCCGGCCCATTACCACTTCAGCTTACTACTCCTTTAGGCTATGTCGGTCACTCTGGTCTTGCTGCAGATATCCTCATTTCTTAAGTTAATGAGAAACCATGTGGATCCCTAATAATAATTCAGTACTATATATTATCCAATACTGATATTTTTTCTCAGGCAACTTCCAAAAAAGAGTAGGATCTCAATGAGCCTGTATGTATATTTATTTGTGTATGTTGAATTTGTCAAATTTTAACCGATTTTATTATTACATACATAACATAAACACTGCCTGTCACTTTAAAAAAAATTAAAGATACAATCTATATACGTTCCATTCCTGGGCACAGGCCTCCCCTTATTTTGAGAGTGTTTTAGGGCAAGGAAGTGTCGGCCGCGCTGCCCCAGTGCGTGTTGGCGAACTTCACATGTCTTCGAAATATTTTTTATTTTTATTCCTCAGACATGCAGGTTTCCTCACGATGTTTTCCTTCACTGCCGAGCATGTGGTAAATCAGCACTTAAAATTGCAATTAACAATTTTATTGGTGCCGGCGGGGTTCGAACCCGGGTTACTCGCGTTCTGTTACATTTACAGCAAGCGTTAACCATCTGAGCTACTACGGCTCCATTTAGCCGTGGTGGTAACTCAGAGCCATCTCGCCTCCTTTGCATCCATATATCTACGCATAAACGCTCGTCAGTTAAGGGTACTCCTAATGAGACCCGTTTTCAAAATATTTGATCGCGAATTTGGTCGATGAACCTTCTTTTAGGGCGTCCCTTTCCGACTCTGCCGTTCACATCTGCAATATATGTGCTTTGTTTCCTCGTTAATTTTTTCTACATGACCATGACGCACTACATAACATTTATAATTCTTTTTTTTTTATAAATATTTTATATTTTAAGACATACCAACATGCATTCGAAGATAATTTTAATGAACCGAGTATTGGTGGTTTAAGAATATCCACTACCCACATATCATCCCTTAGGTGTTTTAAGAAGCGACAGAGGGAATCAAATCAGGATATCGGCAGCAGCGTCTTCCTAATATCGACTAAAAATAAAATACTGGATTATCAACCGCTTGCCCAGCGTGACCATATATTATTATATATAATATAATTACATATGACCATATATTATTATATATAATATAATTAAATATGACCATATATTATTATATATAATATAATTAAATATGACCATATATTATTATATATAATATAATTACATATGACCATATATTATTATATATAATATAATTAAATATGACCATATATTATTATATATAATATAATTACATATGACCATATATTATTATATATAATATAATTAAATATGACCATATATTATTATATATAATATAATTAAATATGACCATATATTATTATATATAATATAATTACATATGACCATATATTATTATATATAATATAATTAAATATGACCATATATTATTATATATAATATAATTAAATAAGACCATATATTATTATATATAATATAATTAAATATGACCATATATTATTATATATAATATAATTAAATATGACCATATATTATTATATATAATATAATTAAATATGACCATATATTATTATATATTATATAATTAAATATGACCATATATTATTATATATAATATACCATATATTACATATATTCTCCCTGAAAAGGAACTCAGGTTCGGGCGTCCTCTCAATCGGCCGCAAGGACCAATTGAAAAGGACCAGGTCGGTGTCCCTCTTGATCCTGAAAAGGACCAATTGAAAAGGACCTAGCGGATCGGGTACTAAGAAACAGGAATCGAGGCTTCTCTCGATCCGGCCTCCTATCACGCCTACGTTGGGTTCGGGAACAACGTATGTGATCTCCGCAACGGAGTAACACACTAGGGCGATAACCTCTTCCTTTTCAGCAAGTAGGTTCAGACGGGGATTACGGGTCTTCCGAAGTCGTCCCGGTCCCGACGCCTTAATTCTTCGATGTGGACTGTATAACTTAAAGGATCTTGGGAATGAAACAGCAATTATCTTCAAACCGTTCCGTGAGAGAGTAATCACTTTTCCCTATACTGCTGGTTTTTCACTTTTCTTGAACTTTTTCTCGGATTTTCTTATTTATTTCCGAACTATTTCCGAACTTCCCCGAAGGATTCCCGAACTTTTTCCCCGAAGGATTCCCGAACGATTCCCGAACGATTCCCGAACGATTCCCGAACGATTCCCGAACGATTCCCGAATATTTCTCGAACCATTCCCGAACGAATTGCAATAAAACCCGTTCACTAAGCTACCCCAGAGCTATACGCGAAAGTGAGCCGCGCCATTCGCGCGCTTGCGCAACTCAATTACATGAATTTGTTCTATTACTCTCTCACGTTTTACTCAATATCTTTATTTATTCAAATCATATACAAATACAATTTATCAATACAGGTAGTACAAAACAATATCTACACCATGATATACATCATATCTTCATATCATAAAAAACCTTTTATTTATTAAACGAAAACTGCCTATTTTACTCACAAGTTCGAAATCGAAATTTCTTAAATATTTAACACAGAAAGTTAAAACAATGTTTCTCACTTGAATTTATACATAAGCTAACCAATACAATAGTTTAATTTACATTTTTTCTATTTATTTCACTATTTAAAACACTTTTAAATTTCTTATACAAAACTATCATTATTTCACTTATACACAGGAATTTTCACATGAAAATAACACAGAATTTACCTTTTTTAGCACGTACAATTAACCTGAAATATTTTACAAGTAATTTTTACATAAATCACTGAATTACAAACATTTTAAATTTTTACATATTCGGCCTCCTAAGGGCGTGGCTTGGCGTGCGTCTATGAACTCACACTATTTGAACAACTAACTTTTGCACGGCTCTCGGCTATCAGAAAAAATGAAATTCTGAAATTCACCAATTTTATCAATATTTGGCAAATTAAATGCTTTTATACAATTTTCGAACTGTATGAAACTATCTTTAATCAGATAACAATATAAATGAATGTTCTCATTAATCAATCATAACAAATAGGCATTTGTTTTCGTACAAAACGTATCAAACTTATACAAAACAACATTTATGCAATTAATATCCATTAATTCTGCCTATGCACAGAGTGATTATCTCGACCGGGGAACAAATCCGATCTTTAACTTCACTTTAATATTCTTATGAATTTACATCATTTGAAAGATGATTTCAACCGGGGAACAAATCCGGTAACATAATTTATATCTTAAATTCCTTACGAATTTATTAAGCGATATTACTTAGGAAAACAAACAAACTAGTCCGGCCTGGGAGTCGAACCCAAGACCTTCATATCATTAATTCGACATTTCTTAAAGATTTAACTAAGCATTCTCTTATCAGAGCGTCGTTGCTCGTGACTACCCCTTTTTTCATAGCAACGTCATCGGTTGATTTAATAAACTGAAACATTTTTATAGGCGCGTCGCCAACAATCTCCCCCCCGTGCGTTAGCACCATCATTTGGGAGGCGTCGCGGGTACCAGGACTATTATTCTGGATGTAGGTCTCCTCAAGATACCTGTGCTAGTAATGACGTCAACCACTCTGGTGTGACCGTCTGGTCCCGGTAAAGTTCTACTAATTTTACCTTTTGGCCACGTATTTCGTGGCAACGAATGATCTATTATCAAAACAATATCGCCTTCTTTAGGTTCCATGAACTTGCCGTTATCACCTGTTCGAGGTATTAACGTAGGCATGTATTCTTTCAGCCATTTTGTCCAAAAATGGTCGGCTAACCTCTGTGCAGCTTTCCAATTGAGTTGACCCGTCAGATGTCGCTCTAAAAATAATCCAGGTGGTCGATCACCACATGAGCGTCCCAGAAGAAAATGATTGGGTGTCAAACCCTCTTCAGGACTATCCATACTGAATGTTACCAGAGGTCTGGAATTTACCGTATGCTCTGCTTCTAAAAGTAACGTATGTAGAACCTCCTCTCGTGGGCTCTTCTCCTTAAGCGTAGCGGTCAACGCAATTTTAATCGATCTTACTAACCTCTCCCAGGCGCCACCCATGTGCGGTGCTCCCGGAGGTATAAATTTCCATTTAATATATTTCTTAAATGACTCGTTTTTCATGCCCTCATAGCATTCTTCGCATGCTTTCAATAATTCTTTATTTGCAGCTTTGAAATTTGTCCCGTTATCGCTGTATATAACGGCTGGTTTTCCTCTTCTGGCGATAAATCGCCTTAACGCCATTATCATTGACGCTGGTGTCAATGAGGCTGCTAATTCCAGATGTACTGCTCTGGTGGTCAGACACGTGAATAAAACGCCCCAACGTTTTTCGTGTCGCCTTCCTATAGTCACACTCATAGGACCAAAATAATCTACAGCTGAGCATGTAAAAGGTGGCTCATGATGAGCTATTCTTTCCAGAGGAATATTTCCTTGTGGCACGTTTTGCGGCTTTGACCTGTATGTCCTGCACCACTGACAATGGTGTGACACACTTCGTACTACATTACGCAAGTTCAAGACGTAAAATTTCTGGTTCACCTCATTCATCACCGTCTGGTGATTGGCGTGTCCAAAATGATGATGAACTTCTCTAATCATCATTTTAACGATTTCGTGTTTACCGTCTAATATGACAGGTTTTCTACTTTCCTCGGTCAAATTAGACTTGAAAGGTAAACGTCCATTTAAACGGAGTAAGTTATCCTCTCCTATTTCCATAGATAATTTACTTAAGCGTGAACTTCTTTCAACGCTTTTGCCTGCTTTCAAACATTTTATTTCCGAATGAAAACACTCGTCTTGAATGAATCTCCAAATTAATATTTCCGCCTTTTTCAAGAGCGCTGTGTCCAACGCGCTATCGGGTCCTTTAACCGACTTTGCTAAAACTTTGTTGGAACACATAACCGACTTTTCGGTTGCGTCGTCGGGTCCTTTAACCGACTTTCTTAAACTCTTGAATTTTTCTACCGCTTGTAAGGTGCGTGTAGTTGCTCCAAGGAATTTCTTAAAGCTGCTAAATCGTCCGTAGTCGGGTAGACTTAACGGTTCTTGCTTTCTTAACGTATTTACGCCCTTTGGCGATTTTTCTTCACCTGTTTCTAAGCTATTTATGGTGTCCACTTGTTTGGGCCATAAATCAGGACTTTTCCTGAGGAATTCAGGTCCTTGAAACCAGCGATGACTTACATCGAAGGTGGAAGGAAAATTTCTAGTGGCGTCGTCTGCCACGTTTTGTGACGTTGGAACCCATCGCCATTCACATGGCTTACTGTGATCTTCGATCTCAGCCAATCGATGAGCAACGAATGGTTTAAAAGCGCGAGGATCTGACTTAATCCACGCTAACACTGTACGTGAGTCTGTCCAAAACACTCTCTCGGACATCTCGTACTTGCTCTCTTCACTAACCGAAGCAGCCAGTCTGCTGCCCATAAGAGCTGCTTGCAATTCAAGCCTTGGAATCGAAATTGGTTTCAATGGCGCTACTCTTGCCTTTGCGGCGATCAGCGTAATCCGCCTTATTCCTTGCTCGTCCGTGGTGACGTAATACACCGCGGCAGCGTATGCTTTTTCACTAGCATCCGTGAAAGTATGTAACTCTCCTTTGCCGATGCCTTCAGCAACGGGTCTAGGTACTTCTAAGTGACCTAATTTCTTCACTTCCGATATCCATTTACAAAATAACACGTGTAACTCGTGTGAAACTTCTTCATCCCAAGAGATGCCTGTCCTCCATACTTGCTGGATCAGCGACTTCCCTTGAATCGTTATGGGTGATGCGAGTCCCAAAGGATCGAAGACTGACATCACAGCGCTAGTTATCTCCCTCTTCGTAGGCGGTCGTAAACCCTCCATCACCTCTTCCGGTGTGCTACGAAGACTTGTGGAAAAACTTATTATATCCCGTTTGATATTCCAAATCAAACCTAACGTGCGCTCTGTGTGCTCTTTATCTCCAAGCGAAGCACTGTCGCTCTTATATTTATTTTCCATATTACTTAAAACTTCGGGTCGGTTGCTAGCCCATCCCCTCAGTTGGAAAGAAGCATGCTTATGTAATTCATACATATCGTTTACTATCCTTTCGGCCGTCGTCACGTCGGGAAATGCCTGTAGGTAATCATCCATATAAAAATTGCTTTCCGTAGCGGAAGCTGCTTCTGGATAGATATGTGCGTTGTCCTGCGCATTTCTATTCTTTACATATATAGCGATGCATGGTGATGATGCCGCTCCAAATATGAGTGACGTCATTCTATACTCTTCCGGTGGCGCGTCACGATTGTGCCGCCATAAGAATCGAAGGCTATCCCTGTCTTCTTCCCGGATTTTCACTTGCAGGAACATTTCCTTAATGTCTGCCATTACTGCCACGCTTCCTTCTCTGAATCGTAGCAGAACTCCGAACAACGACTTCAATAAGTCCGGTCCGGTCAACAACGCATCGTTAAGACAACGTCCGCCCGTCCTTGCGGCGGCGTCGAAAACTATCCTTATTTTCTTCTTTTGTGGGTGAGTCACTGCGAAGTGAGGAAGGTACCACGTACGTGGGGAAATGGAAATATGGTTCGCTTTCTCTGCGTAACCGTTAACGATGAGATTTTCAATTTGCTTCTCATATTCCTTTTTCAACTCGCTATTTTTGTCGAGCTTTTTCTCAATATTAAACAGGCGACTTTCAACCTGTGCCCTATTCGATGGCAAGCACTCATTGTCTGTGCGCCATAACAAAGCAGTCTCGTACCTATTATTAGGTATACGACGTACCGTTTTGTTCAAAATATTTAAAGCTCGTTCTTCTGGGTCGTTCACGGGCTTTCTAGCCGATACTCCCAGAGATTCCAAACTAAAATAATCCTTGATTAATTTATCCATATCTTCCTCCTTCTTGGTGGAAATGTGGTTAACAATCTTGATTGGTTTAATGCCACCCGATATGTGACCATGCAAAACCCACCCCAGTTTGGTGAGCGATGCTACAGGTAGGTTCTTACCTCCCGAAACCAATTCACGAGTAACTATGAGATGCCAATTGTCCTGACCAATCAATATGGTAGGCTTGGACCTCTCATACATCAACTCATCCTTGATCGGTGTCAAATGAGAACACCGTTGCAATAATTCTCGGCTTACCGACTGAGGAGCGAGGTTAAGTGACTTAATTGTTTGTACACTTATCTCTTCTAAGTCGCTCGAATAAATGCCTTTTATTTTAACGTTTAAGCGATACGAACTATCGTCGTTAATTCGCTTACCTCCCACGGCTTCGATACGTAATCCCTCTTTACGTCCGCGAGGCGCTAACTTCTGAGCCATCCACTCCTCTATGAGTGTCATGGTCGATCCCTCATCCAGAAGAGCTGTTGTCCTGACCTTTCCTCTAGGCCCATGCAACTCGACCGGTATGATCTTTAAATATGCACATGCCAGTGCATTTACTGTACTAACAGTTGTAATCTGAGCATCTTTACCCCCCTCGTCCCCTTGTGGCGAGGTATTTTCATTGGGGTATCGGTGTAGCATTCGATGATGTGACATTCTACATCCTTCTACACCACATTTTTTTCGCTTTGCACTCTAACCTCCTATGGTTAGGTGACAAACATTGGAAACATACTTTGGCCTTTTTGACGGCTTCCCATTTCTCGCGAATATTCATGTCCTTAAACTTGTAACAACTCACTATAGAGTGCTCCTTGTTGCATATAACACACTTATGTGTTACCCGACTTACAGGCTTGTCCTGGGTTATCATAACCACTTGTCGGTTGTGCCTTTTATTATTTCGGCGTTCTAAACGCTCGCTCATATTACTTCGGCGCATATAGCGCTCGCTCTCGGCACAGCTGCGTACACCTCCCTTTGCAGTGTGTACAGTTTGCTTCCTGAATTCAGGACGCTTCCTTTTTTCAGGCGCATTTTCATTGCTTAAGGACGTTCCAAATTGTTCACTCAATAAATTTAAAAACTTGGCCATCTTCTGTAACTCTGGCTCCAAAGGATATTGAGCTCGATATTCAAACCATTTAAATTTAATCATAGTTCCAAGTTTCTCCACTATGCGGCTCACTAACTCCGGTGAGTATAAATACTGTGGTTGATTCAACGCTTGTATTGTGGCAACCACGTTCGTAATACGACTTGCAAAAGATCCTATATTTCGGCAATCTTCTGCCAATCTTGGCATACGCTTTACATTCTCGATTTCGGCTAGAATGAGCATCTCAACCCTACCGAATCTTCTTTCGAGAGCGTTCATTATTTCTTCAGGTTCACATAAAGTAAATAACAGCGACTTAACCGCCTCTTTAGCGGTGCCCTTTAATGCCCTCCTAAGGCGTGCGACATTTTGCACCCCTGAAAATTGGCCTTTTGTGTCTTCAAACACCGTTTTGAAAATTATCCATTCACCCGGGTCTCCATCGAACACCGGTAATTCCTGGAGGAAATGAAGCTGGGAAGATTTATCTTTACCAGCTATTTTTATTGCACTCACAATCGCTTCGGTCAATTCTGACACCTCACTCGCGTGTGTTTTCTGTGCATTTCCTAGGTTGCGCTCGACCTCCGCCCCTTTGCGGCGGGATCCTTTACACGCTTCCTTATCAGTAATATCGGGTTGTGCTACACTAACCGGCGCGCTCATTATGGTTTGCTGAACCCAACTCCTTACGAAAGGTTCCACCTGAGTATTCCGCTCTTCATCATCCTCACTCGAGTCGATTTCCTCTTCTCGGTTGAGTCGTGCCAACTCCAATTGAGACTTGGCTAAGGCAGCAGCTGCCTGTGCTCGTTCGAGCTCTGAGCGTTCGAATTTAATCCGCGCCTCTAATTCGGCTTTCAGCCTCGCCGATCGCGATGACCTACTACCTCTCTGTGACCCTTTATCACTAGTGTGCCCGATTACTGTCCTTGACGATGCCGCTTCTTCGGTCCTTTGACCTACTTTTTCGACCACCGTTTCACTCCTGGATATAACGGATTGTTGTGCGGTGCTGGCCTGTGTACCACTGGTGTCCGTCCGGTTGCTTGTCGTTGCTATGGACGTCCCTGAGTCCCACGTGCATGTGGACGTGTCTGTGGTGGCTCCACTTGGAGGAGTTGCTCCATTTGACGCAGTAGCTGTGGTCGCTCCAGATGATTCCGCTTCTTTAGCTTTTCTTGAGAGCCCTGTCCTTGTCCTGCTCCCTTCGCTTCTCCCTGTCTGGTCTTGTGCCTTCTTCATCTTGCAGGAAGGTGATTGTTGGCCTACGGTCCCTAACTGTCCCTACAGTCCCTACGGTCCCTACAACCCCTTACCTACAACCCTTCTACACCCCAACCTAACACCACTACCCCTCCCCCCCCTTTATCTCCCAACCCTACAACCCTACTACCACCCTAACAGCCCTATCAGCCCTATCAATCCTGAACGGGGCCTACCGAGGTGAGCCGTCCAGGGATGGAGTCGTGCAGGAATGGAATGGAGGAAAGGTTTAGGAACTGTCCCGCCAAGGAATATGACGAAACAGTCGAGCGGTAGTGCAAGCGCAGTCTCGCTCGAGAGAACTGCTCCACCCGAAGGTGTTATGCCAGAGCCCAACCGTTTGGCACCGTTAGGTGGTCGGGATGTATGCTGTGCTCGCCGCCCAGTTGCCGGTGACGCCTCGTCCAAGCGCCCTCCTCCGGCCGCGATGCAGTCAGGTGCCCACGCGCACCCTCGCCCGGCAGCAGCAGCGGTGGATGCTTTTTGCACCCTGATGACCCGACGGGAAATGCCGGACACGGTCGTCCGACAGGAAATGCCAGACACGATCGTCTGACAGGAAATGCCGAGCACGCTTGCCCGACAGGAAAAATGCCAAGCCCTGCTTGGCCACGATGAGTGCCTTCACAAGACACCTGCGCCCGGCTGCGATATGTGCCCCATGCGAGCACACGCCCCAAGCTGCAATCCCGGTTTTCTTTCTTCCGGTAGTTCCAGGTCCAGCCCTTCAGTGCTGCCGTCCTGGTCTTCAGGCCTTTGGTCCTATTGCTTCAGCTCAAACCTCTGGCTTCCTTCGGTTGCTGATCTTCACTCGGCTTCCGAAGGTCTTCTTCTTCCACAACCAGCAGTCCA
Source organism: Parnassius apollo (assembly GCA_907164705.1). NCBI lineage: Eukaryota > Metazoa > Arthropoda > Insecta > Lepidoptera > Papilionidae > Parnassius > Parnassius apollo. The sequence continues at coordinate 1,868,250 of CAJQZP010000758.1, forward strand.
CAGCTGGTTCCTTGATCCAGCTGGCGGGGTTCGGGTGGTCTTCAATCCGGCTCCGAAGGTCCAATTGAAAAGGAACACAGGTTCGCGAGTCCTCTCAATCCGGCCGCGAAGGACCAATTGAAAAGGAACTCAGGTTCGGGCGTCCTCTCAATCGGCCGCAAAGGACCAATTGAAAAGGACCAGGTCGGTGTCCCTCTTGATCCTGAAAAGGACCAATTGAAAAGGACCTAGCGGATCGGGTACTAAGAAACAGGAATCGAGGCTTCTCTCGATCCGGCCTCCTATCACGCCTACGTTGGGTTCGGGAACAACGTATGTGATCTCCGCAACGGAGTAACACACTAGGGCGATAACCTCTTCCTTTTCAGCAAGTAGGTTCAGACGGGGATTACGGGTCTTCCGAAGTCGTCCCGGTCCCGACGCCTTAATTCTTCGATGTGGACTGTATAACTTAAAGGATCTTGGGAATGAAACAGCAATTATCTTCAAACCGTTCCGTGAGAGAGTAATCACTTTTCCCTATACTGCTGGTTTTTCACTTTTCTTGAACTTTTTCTCGGATTTTCTTATTTATTTCCGAACTATTTCCGAACTTCCCCGAAGGATTCCCGAACTTTTTCCCCGAAGGATTCCCGAATCCGAACGATTCCCGAACGATTCCCGAACGATTCCCGAATATTTCTCGAACCATTCCCGAACGAATTGCAATAAAACCCGTTCACTAAGCTACCCCAGAGCTATACGCGAAAGTGAGCCGCGCCATTCGCGCGCTTGCGCAACTCAATTACATGAATTTGTTCTATTACTCTCTCACGTTTTACTCAATATCTTTATTTATTCAAATCATATACAAATACAATTTATCAATATAGGTAGTACAAAACAATATCTACACCATGATATACATCATATCTTCATATCATAAAAAACCTTTTATTTATTAAACGAAAACTGCCTATTTTACTCACAAGTTCGAAATCGAAATTTCTTAAATATTTAACACAGAAAGTTAAAACAATGTTTCTCACTTGAATTTATACATAAGCTAACCAATACAATAGTTTAATTTACATTTTTTCTATTTATTTCACTATTTAAAACACTTTTAAATTTCTTATACAAAACTATCATTATTTCACTTATACACAGGAATTTTCACATGAAAATAACACAGAATTTACCTTTTTTAGCACGTACAATTAACCTGAAATATTTTACAAGTAATTTTTACATAAATCACTGAATTACAAACATTTTAAATTTTTACATATTCGGCCTCCTAAGGGCGTGGCTTGGCGTGCGTCTATGAACTCACACTATTTGAACAACTAACTTTTGCACGGCTCTCGGCTATCAGAAAAAATGAAATTCTGAAATTCACCAATTTTATCAATATTTGGCAAATTAAATGCTTTTATACAATTTTCGAACTGTATGAAACTATCTTTAATCAGATAACAATATAAATGAATGTTCTCATTAATCAATCATAACAAATAGGCATTTGTTTTCGTACAAAACGTATCAAACTTATACAAAACAACATTTATGCAATTAATATCCATTAATTCTGCCTATGCACAGAGTGATTATCTCGACCGGGGAACAAATCCGATCTTTAACTTCACTTTAATATTCTTATGAATTTACATCATTTGAAAGATGATTTCAACCGGGGAACAAATCCGGTAACATAATTTATATCTTAAATTCCTTACGAATTTATTAAGCGATATTACTTAGGAAAACAAACAAACTAGTCCGGCCTGGGAGTCGAACCCAAGACCTTCATATCATTAATTCGACATTTCTTAAAGATTTAACTAAGCATTCTCTTATCAGAGCGTCGTTGCTCGTGACTACCCCTTTTTTCATAGCAACGTCATCGGTTGATTTAATAAACTGAAACATTTTTATAGGCGCGTCGCCAACACTCCCTATGAGCCAATCTGTGGGGAACATAGGCAATGTTCAACAGGTTTTAATGTTATTATTTAGACGTCATTTTAGATTTCCTTAAGATTTCGTATTCGTTCACTCAAACGCGACAAAAAATTGGAATTTTAATAGAATGTAAATATAATAGTAATGTAGTAACAGAAATAATAAGATTTAAATAATTTCCACTAGCCCTTAAAGTTAGTTTGAAGTATTATATACAATGTAACTAACTGGCACCGAGTTCAAAAACTAATATCGGGATTTTTTATTCGATCAGTTATTTTAAATCGGCTTTTTTATTCTAGAAAAAAAAATTGATATTTGTATCAAGTTTTTTTTTATATAGGAACACTGAGATTTTACCTGTATTATAAAGGCATTTTTCGTACATAAATTGCACAAGGAAAAACATCTGATACAATGAGAGCTTAATCTTTCATTCACAAGATGTCGCTAGTTGACACTGAGGTGGAGTTTTTTGTTACACAGTCACTAAATGAAGAAGTTAGTTTTAAAATAAAAGTTTATCTTTTTCCAGATTAATTATTAGGTGCACAAAATATTGCCTAATTGGTTTGTTCTTTAATTTTATTTTTTAAATTTTTCTATTTTTATGAATATCTGTGGTTTGGTTGATTTGTTTTTAATTTAATCAATATAAAATATAATTAATAGTACAAAAGGAAACATTACATTTCCCTTAAAAATTACCTTCCCCGCTATGAAATCTGTCAAATATTACATCTCATTTTGAAGTAACATCACCCTGGTGGCAGAACAATTCATGGAAAAAGCCCTCATTGTTGGTAGGTCATAAAAATATGTCATCGTCATCCTAAATTAAAATTATTATTGTTTGTCAACCGTAGACAGAGAAACCTACGGACTAATGATTAGCGTAGCCTCGAGTGAGAAAGAACGATAACGTAGTTTTAGGTTATTTCGCTATCACATCCTAAGACACTACATCTAACCATTTTTAAAGTTTTTAATTGTATTAAGAACTGAACTGAAAAAGATTCACTAATCTTAAGCTTACAAAACACTTTTTTTCTCACTTAAACCAACTTGTAAACTCCTTAAATCACTACGAACTGTCAAAGTTGTTTAGCAAAGTGTAGTTTGCTAAACAAAAAAACCGGCACGGAGAAAGGGACAAACAATCACACCGCTCTGTCTCATTTCTATGCAAGACGGATGCATAAATCTATCTTTTACGTGTGCAAATGCGAAAGAAGGCGTCAATTAGTTTATAGGTTTCTCTGTCTACGTTGTCAACTCTTGTGACGTCCCTGGAATGAGATGTAGTAGATACTCATATGCCACTATAACATTACTCTATGTTCCCTCGACAGAGGGCGACTGACCGTTCTTTAATATCAACAACAATCGAGATTGGAGACTTGTTCCGCCATGTGGAAAATGATTGTACACTTACACGTATTTTTTCAGGTAAACAAAAAGAGCATGTCAGTGACCCTGAAAATTATACTCTTGGCGATGCTAATCGCCGTGGTATCATCCGCGCATTACGGCGGCGGCTCCGAAGCAAAGCACGATGTTATCGATGATAGCGGCCCATCACACATTGAAGAAATTTCTAAGCATGCTGTAGATACAGTGAAAGATTGGAACTCCAAAGCAAAGCAAATTATTAATAAATTCTTTTCTTACACTTATTTCTATAGTCTTATTTGTTCATTATTTTCTGTCAATATTTTACATACGTCGTTGGTTTTTTCTCTTGTTAAATATAGTTATTCAATTCGCGTCGAGTTGTAGCGGTGTAATAGTATCCACCACCCCATATCATCTCTTAGGTGTAAGGTAAGAAGCGACAGAGGGAAAATGAAACTGGAGACGGGCATTTAAAAGTTGTCAACCCGCTTGCCTAGTGAGGCGAATATGATAACGATCCGCTATGAGGTAAATCTATGAGGCCTATTTTCAGCAGTGGACTTTAAGGACGCGTTTACAAAATGGATAGGTATAGAATCGCACTACTACATTGACAAAAGTCACACACACACTAGTGTACGCACGGTTGGCTGTGGGAATCGTAGTCAAATGAAATTATTTTGATAATTTGAAAGATTGAATTTATTTTTCATTTCTTATACCTACCTCAGAAATATACTTCGATACGAAATATGAATACCTGCTCCAAAGACTGCTTGGCACTGGAAGCCCTCTACTGGTAGTGAGATGTTAGCTCTGGACTTTGAACTGGTTTTGTCAGTTATAATAAGACCTTACCTACCTGCGGACTTGATGGAGTGACCTGAAGGTGTAATTTGGTGATTACAACAACAGGAACTCCTAGACTAGTGGAACTAGGTGTGCCGAGTTTGGGTTCGTTTTGTTGGTTATGATGAGACCTTACCACAAGACTTGATGGAGTGACCTGAAGGTGTAATTCGGTGATTACAAGTGGAACTCCTAGACTAGTAGAACTAGGTGTGCCGAGTTTGGGTTCGTTTTGTTAGTTATGATGAGACCTTACCACCAGACTTGATGGAGCGACCTGAAGGGGTAATTCAGTAACTACTGCTGGAATTTCTGAACGAGTAGAACTAGATGTGCCGAATTTGGGCTCCGTTTTGTTAGTTATGACGAGTCCATACCTCCGGACTTGATGGAGTGACCTGAAGGTGTAAATCGGTGATTGCAACTGGAACTCCTAGACTGGTGGAACTAGGTGTGCCGAGTTTGGGTTCGTTTTGTAGGTTATGATGAGACCTTACCACCGGACATGATGGAGTGACCTGGAGGTATAGTTCGGTGATTACAAGTGGAACTTCTAGACTTGTAGGACTAGGTGTGCCGAGTTTGGGTTCGTTTTGTTAGTTATGATGAGACCTTACCACCAGACTTGATGGAGTGACCTGAAGGGGTAATTCAATAACTACTGCTGGAATTTCTGAACCAGTAGAACTAGGTGTGCCGAATTTCACTCCATCAAGTCCGGTGGTAAGGTCTTATCGTAACTAACAAAACGAAACCAAACTCGTCACACCTAGTTCTACTAGTCTAGGAATTCCATTTGTAACCACCTGATTACACCTTCAGGTCACTCAATCAAGTCCGGTGGTAAGGTCTCATCGTAACTAACAAAACGAACCCAAACTCGGCACACCTAGTTCTACAAGTCTAGGAGTTCCACTTGTAATCACTGAACTACACCTTCAGGTCACTCCATCAAGTCCGGAGGTATGGACTCGTCATAACTAACAAAACGAAGCCCAAATTCGACACACCTAGTTCTACTCGTTCAGAAATTCCAGCAGTAGTTACTGAATTACCCCTTCAGGTCACTCTATCAAGTCCGATGGTAAGGTCTCATCGTAACTAACAAAACGAACCCAAACTCGGCACACCTAGTTCTACCAGTCTAGGAGTTCCAGTTGCAATCACCGATTTAGACCTTCAGGTCACTCCATCAAGTCCAGAGGTATAGACTCGTCATAACTAACAAAACGGAGCCCAAATTCGTCACCCCTAGTTTTACTCTGCAAGAAGTTCAAATAGCGGTCACGAAAGTACACCTTCAGGTCATGCCATCAAGTCCAGAGGTAAGGTCTCATCATAACCAACAAAACGAGCCCAAACTCGGCACACCTAGTTCCGCTCGTCCACGAGTTGCAGTAGTAGGTAAGTTTATATATCCTACTTATTTTTAGCTAAATAAAAACTGTGAGTATAAAAATAATAATTTTATCACTTGTCAAGTACTTATGTTTCCAATTTGTTTTTTTCTAATATTTTGTGTATGTACAGCGATCTTTTCAGAATGAGCCGCTGCAAACAGGCGATACAGTGTCCACTCACGACGGCGGCCGAGCGCGGACTGTGGTTTCATCGAAATCTTTGTACAATAAATCAAAGCAGGCACCAACAATAAAATAGCCCTTATTGCAATACATTATGATTCATCCATATTACCAAAATATGTGCAAAAATGTGCATCAGTTTTTATTTTTTTTACGACTATTTGTGACATTTTGTTAAAAAATAAACACAGGGTTTTTTAATTGAATATGTCTGTCATCTTATAGTATTTTTTTAAATTTTTAAATATGTTGATAATAGACCAAAACATCTACCGAAACACAAGCCGGTATCGTTAATTTTGTAGAAAATGGCAACGAAAGTTCGTTTTTACAATATAAAAAACTACTATTTTCAACAAAAGAGTTACAGACATTTGCAGATGAAGAACAAATCTATACATGGTAGTTTTTACTTATATTTGATTTGGTTTAGTTTTGTCACAAAATCTACCGAAAAACACCCTAATTTTGGTTGATTTGCAAACGCGTCCTTAAGGGGATAGAGTAAGTCAGCTCAAATTCTAATTTCGTCCCCACTTGCCCGCGCGTCGTATGCTATGTACCGACATGTTTGTAATCATTAATACTGTAAGTAGAAAGGTCGTTAGACACTTATTTCATTAGGTTTATCATATTTATGCCTGTTTCTTAACGCCAAGCCAGTCGCTTCTTATTTTTATTACGGTTATTTCCCATTTTAATTTTACGTCGTCTTGTTGCGTAATGTATATTCTGATCGTAAGCGACACAACCTCCCCGTTCAAAGGCCGAAGCGAAGTGACCGTGCGGCAGGAATCACGCTTCAAAAGACCGATAGTTTAGGTAATTTCTTTTTACATTTAATATAATGGTATTTAAAAAAAAGTAAATAACATAAGCACTTCTTTATAGTTAGTTCAATTAGTATGCAAAGTTTCATGATCTTATTTAAAGTATTTTATGAATAACAGCGATTTATTGTTTATTTTGGAGGTAACTTTGGATTTTTTTTCTATCGAGAAAATTTTACGAAATCGTATTTTCGTCAACATAATCCTTAATATTAATCCTCAACTTTACCATATATTTATTTCAAAAAATGCTGCAATATTTTCGACATAACGAAGGATCTTGCTAAGCCATTTGAGATTATATTTCCCCTTAATAGGATATATCGGTAGTTGTTACCCGGGTTGGAAATAAATGGGACAGGGGAGAATAAGTGGGAAAACAGAACATTATATTTGTATTATTGGGGGCTGGAGTGTATTGGGCCCCCACACTAAGGGGATAAATAAAAGGTAACGGCTGGTAACGGAAAACGCAACTTTATTGATAACACTTTTCCAAAGTATTAAATTTGTCTTGATTACGATGTCTACTACAATATTAAGTATATCAACAATATTCAGAATATAAATTGATATAAATTTTTGCTCAATGTTCAGCGGGCTATTTATGATTTGAACCCACGAACTTATCTTGTTATGTATACGTCACCATATTAAATGAAAAGTTGTATAAAGAACAACCGACTGTATTTTTGTGTAACAAAAATGAAAATCTCTCAATTGTTAAACACTATTTATTGATAAAATCAATTCTTAACCAGTCTCATACCGAAGAACTAATTCCTTTCAGCTGTAAAACTTTTCTTGTTCAGGATACACAGTCTAGCGTAATGTTGCTACTTGCCTACTGATACATCGATCACCTTTATGAATTTCACATATTTTTAAACGTCATCCTCACACTAGTATGTTCTCCTGTATCGTGGAGGCAGTTTACAAAATATAACACAAGGACAAACAAGGCAATGTCCCAGGTACAAAATTAATGTAAAAAATCCAAGAAACAACCTTTTTTAACCTATCAATAAATTAATATACTTAATATACATTATAAAACATCGACATCAATTCCTTTTAGTGAAATGGAATTACAAATATCTTTTATTTACTAAGTAACTTACAGTACACTTTCTAAGTAAAATGACAAACATCCAAACCCGAAATTATCAGTTACTATAATCATTCGTACTCATTTTAGGCTACGAAGTTTCCAGTAGGAAGTTACAAAAAGTACGAAACGTATAAGAAATTGAAAAATAGGAAAACTATTATTGTTACATAATCAATAAGAGTCTGACCACTTTCAGAAACCTAAAAAAAACTCTCCAGAGAATGAATTAAAATATATATGTATTTTTATTTTATTATCTATAATGTACTGGTAGGTTGCCAGTTTCAGACAATTTCAGTATGCCTAGTGGCGTTAGTGGTTTGCACAGGCTTGACATGCGCAGTAGTCAATTTAAAGGTTTCTTTAGTGAAGTACAAGGGCGCGAGGCAAGGGCTGAGAAAATTTTAACGCGATTGGTCCATCAGTACATTGACGTCGTCTATTGGACACTCACGTGTCATTCGCTTGCTGAACATTTGCTGGAAAGTGCGCAACGCGAACTTGCCGCACTTCAGTCATTCTGTGCTCATGCGAGCGTCGCTTTCTAAAGGTATGCAAGCACGTAGTCGGTTCGGAAAGAAAAACGTCCAAGTAGAACGTAGAATCTATTACATTTTAAATTTAGATTAGTTTTTTTAAACAATTCTTTAAAAACCTAAACAGAGAAAACATACATGAATATGTAAGTTTGTTTAATTTAAGAGTACCAAAACCCTGACAGTCACTGTTTTAATAAAATAAAACCATTGAAATAAAAATACGTGTGGCACTCGGTGACTGCCGCGGTAAAGCTATTGCATAGCATTTTTTATCAACTTTTGCAATTATAATTATTTATTTATTTTATTTATGCAGTTAAGTCTTTGATATTAAATCAAGTTACACTTTTTGAGCGTGGTGACCGATAAGAAAACAATTTTTTTTCTCTTATTGAATAAATGAGAAGTTAATATTGTTTAAAATATTTTTAATATCTTACAATACACGTAGGTTACTCAGGAATTTTTATCATTGAGTTAGCAGCTAGAGTACACACATACGTCTAGTCGCACGCACACAAACACCGTGCCGAAATCTGCCGAGTGCCGAAGTCTGCCGAACTGAAACGACGTTAGACGATGCACGGCTTTCAACGCCACACCTCCGTGCCCGTCGGAGTGGGGAGCGTGAGGTATTTTTCGTTACGGAATTTCTGGATTCGGTCCCCGCGCTCAAGGCCCGCGATAGAAGCTATGCAATAGCTTAATATGTACTACGTACTAGAAGAGACGCTGAGAATTGTTTGTTTGCAACACGCGTTGGAGCCACTCTAACTTACTTAGTCTGTGCCACAAAAAGGTACTCTGTACTTCCGACCACGCGCCCCGCACTGCCGCCCAGATTTTGTTCGCAGTATCTGTTCTAGTACGTCGTATATGTAATATATATATATATATATATATTCAATGGACAAAATTAAGAAAGCACTGCATAGATAATCCAGTATCGTCAAATTTCACGTCGGTTCATTTTGTGAGCAACTCTAGTTGCGTAAACTTAATCGCCATCGCCTTCCCGTAGCTAGAAAAAAAAAACAGTTCAGTTCAGTCTGTGTTTAAAACAGGATAACACTCATATATGTCCAAGCTCAAAATGGCTTGGGGTGGGAAACCTTCTCGTAAGGCGATATCTATTCTTGGACCGTCTCCGTGAATAGAATGGTTTGGAACCCCGCCAAATAGCGCTACAAGGCGGAGTTATATTAGCTGCAGTTATATTAGTAGTATAGTTGTAGCACGAATGGGTCGGCTCGATCGGGGAAGGACCACGCTCTTAAATAATACCGGCGTAAAATAGTAGCTTAATGCTGCTGTGTTTCCTATGGTGAATGTAGAGGACCGGAGATCCTTTTTACTGGAAACTAGGCATTCCTCACGGTTGACAACGCATCTGCATTTTGATTCGTAATCGAAGATAGATGTAGATATCTATGGGCCACAGCAATCGCTTACCATCAGGTGGACTGTGTGCTCATTTGTCACCCTATTCTATAAAAAAGCATGCTCCAAAAAATTAGGTAACATATGTAAAATTATATCAGATAAATTTTCTTGATATAAATTTGGATTAAACTTTTCTGTAGACATGGGCGGATCGTGAATTTGTGGAGCACCGGGCTAACACTACTTGGAAGCCTACTAAATCAATCAAACTAATGGCCACCGTCAGAAAACTGTTTTCTTTAATGATGTATACGGTCTGTAAAAAAATTGGACACTTAATATGTATAAGATTTTATTTATTTAATATGACTTAGATACACAAACAGCAACTGTAAGACATTATTGCAAAAATATATTAACAGGTTATGTATATGTTATGTTAAATAAATTACAAAGACTTTTCTAGATTTCCCGCTACAAATTCCTTTATTTGCTCATCATATTGTTAGTTTCTTGTTAAATCATAATTTATTGAAAGATCTAATAAATTATTTAGTCGATTATTCAACATTATCATCCTATATTAGTGTTCTGTATACGACATTCTGGAAAAAGAGCGCTCCGCTTCACAGGTAATGCTTGACAACTTTAAAAAAATCGAAAAGGTTAATCCAATTGGGAAAACATCAAAAAGTTTCTTATTATTTATCAGTATAAAATATTTATCACTACAAGAAGTGTAAAACTTTAATTAGTAAGATTTTAACCGAATGCACTAATTATCTAATTTGTTCTTCTACGTCGTCTGGATAATATTCAATAATATTACCTACGTATACTTTCCAGGTCTATGTTTTGCATATCATTGTCTTGCATTTCCATTAAAAGTTTGAATTTCTTACTGTATGTCTCATAGACTTGACTTCTTCTATTTAAATTCAAATTAGCTTACCCAATGCAACGTTTAGCCCGCCTATTTTAAATTTAAACAAAACTAAGACTTTATCTGAAATTTTTTAAGTAATTCGTTTCTTGTTTATGTCATGTCTGTATTTTTCCCCCACACTTGTATTTAATTTTTAGCTTTCTCCTCGCATACGAGTATTATCTTTAATGTCTGATCCGATTGGTGTAATACGTATGTACGAACTCTTTTAACGACATAATTAACTCGTTGCCGTCACAAATATCCTCTCTGAAATTTCTTCCCAAAAGTAGTATCGAGGTTTGCTAATTTATTAAACAAATTTCATGCCTTTTTTGGAAAATTTACTTTCTTATCATTATTTCCGCTAAAACTTTTGAAATTTTCATAACATCATCATAATTATTTTTTAGCTTTGATAGCTATTGTCTTCAATGATGGCTTCCTTTATATTCACCAGGTTCCTAGGCTGCAGACCACAAAGCTCATATACAGGACTATTTTTCAAAGAGTAGCCAAATTTTAGTCTTAAGTTCAAAAATATATAAATAATTTTTTTTAATTTAAAGAAAAACGTTACCTCCACACTAGGATTTTCTCTTGTATCGTGGAGGCAGTTTATAAACATAAATTTCATAAGGACAAACAGCCAGACCCGGAACAGTTACTTGTAAGCCGTACAAATACTTGCTCCGTGCGGGATTCGAACCCGCGGCCCTTAGCGCTGTAACTCATTGCTAAGCCACTGCGACACGGAGCCGTCAATATATAGATAACGATATACCGTTATTGCAGTTTTTTTTTTTTGAAAATACGAGTAAATAAGGCTTCTACTTTTATTTGAAATTATCCCAATTTGAATGTGATTTACGGGACAACAACGTTTTCGCCTACCGATTGACCGTTACGAGTGCGCAGTAAAATAAGTTGAAATAATGAATTACCACGCATTTATGAATTTAAACGGATAGAAAGGATGTTCGAGATCTTTTTTAACTAATTTTTCTTCACCATTTGCCTATATTACTTATTCTGAACCTTCTATATAGACACCATATAGATCCGCCTCTGGCTGTAGCCATCTCTAGGTGGTCCATCTGGATACTACCATTTTAAGTATTTCTGCACCCAAGTAGCAGTGCTTGCACTGCTATGCTCCAGAGCCTGTATAATCACAAGCTGTAAGGCATTCTATCTTATTCCTCAGAGGTGACAACCCATCAGTCCATAGGCTGCACTAGTCACTTATCATCAGGTTGAATGCCTTTGAATAAATTCAAAGCGTACGTAAAATATATTACTGCGCGATATTGTTAAAATAGCAATTTCACACTTTCCACATATTTACAGCTGGTTCTAAAAATTGCCGATAAAATTACCTAAATTAACACTTTAATATACTTTACACAAATTAAAGTTAAAACACTAAAACACTATCACAACCGCACTTGTTTCGCCCAAACAACACTGCTTCATCCCTTAAAACAATATCAGAATGTTCAAAACCGAAGTATAGATTTTCTAAAACACCGGATGCTTTGTCATTCACTCAAAGCCCCCCTCCCCCCTCCTACACTAATGGGTTATTCATGCAACAATATATATAAAATGTGTAAGCGTTATAAGCGTCTCAAAGTAATTGATACAAGCAAAAGGCAACCTTATTCTTGCATTCATATAGCCTAATGTCATTTGGACATATTGTGGTTATTGTTATGTAATCGCGAGTGTTCTAGTGCCTTCTTATTTAAAGAGTGGAATGACCGCGATTGACTTAGAATGTTCTACATTCTTCTTATTGGGTATAAAAGCGTACGCCGGCGATCGGAGAATCAATTAATTCGGGAACGCCATAGTGAACTCTTCTTCGGGAAGCGACTACGAGCAATCGACCTACGACACCTGTGATTATTACAGACCAAGTCAAAGAACCTGGACGTTTTAGGATGACGTACATAATTGTGTATTTGGCTACGTGTGTGAAAGAATACATCCATTTCTCATCCTAATGGACATTTATACCCGCACGTACCAAAATTTTAAATTAGATGACTACCTACTTAAAGATAAGAATGCGTGGACATAATAAGCTTCCTTGGTATGCAATTAGGTTTACATTACATGTGGTAGAGTCACGCTGCAGCTATATTATCGATGTAGTTCGAATAGGTCAGCTCGGTCGTGGAAGGACCACGATCTCACAGAATACCAGTGTAAAATAGCAGCTTATTGGTGTTGTGTTTTGTATAATGAGTGTAGAGAGCCGGAAACCCTTTTTACTGGAAACGAGTTATTCCATCTCAGTCCTCAGGGGTGACAAAGCATCTGCATTTTGATTCTTATTTGAGGATAAATGTAGATGTCTATGGGCCACAGCATCCACTTACCATCAGGTGGACTGCGTGCTCGTTCTTCACCCTTATTCTATATAACAATGTTACATTGTAAGTGTTGAAAGAATAATTCCGGGTCGCACATTTAATAGACAGCTAGATTAGTTTATTTCATTTATTTTCATAGCATAATGTCTTATAAGATCTTGCTATATTGAAATGCAGCTGATTTAGAAATTATTTTTATTTTGCGGAATAGGGCTATAAGAGTTATTTAGAACCTAAAACCGATATTTTCTTAGATAAAAAAATTAAAGAAATAAATATATTAACTTTGGCCTCTCAGTATATTTACTAAAATTTAATGTATGTTCACAAAAACAAAGATAGTTTTAGAAAAAAAAAATGATATACACTCTGTTAACACTAGGAACAAACAGTCAGTAATTCATTCTTGAGGCAATGTATTACAACAGAGTCCCAGAAAATATACAAGGTCTCTCTATTACCAAGTTTAAATATTTAATTAAACAAAAACTCTATAAAAAGTGTTAAAGTTACAACCTATATACGTCCCACTGCTGGGACAGGCCTCCACTCTCATTTCTGAGAGTGGAGGCCTGTGCCCAGCAGTTCTTTTTAGGGCAAGGAATGCCCCAATGCGTGTTGGCGAATTTCACATGTTTTCGAAATATTTTTTTCTTTGATTAAAACTACTTTATTTTACTTTACTTACTTTTATTTTACTTTTAATTACTTTTATTTTTAATTCCCGACGTTTCGGGCGCTTTCCAGCACCCATGGTCACAGGGGACTGAGATGACTGACGTCCCGATCTCATTGTTAAACCCGGAGTACCTTCAGCTTTTTTAATTATTGTTTATGGTCCGATCTATGCGAAATGAACTATGTCCTGAGGTCTGGCAATGGTATGGTTGAGTTTAGATAAATTTTATTGATTATAGGATCCCAAGAAGGTGGTAGTACCCAGCCTCCTTCTCTATTGAAATTAGGATGTTTTTTTTTAATTTCAATAGCCTCACGTATCATCCTTGGTAGGAATCGGTGTTCTTTCGCGAGGATTTGTGGTCTATCAAATCTGATGTAATGGTTGGGGCCGTCTAGGATATGATCGCAAACTGCAGACTTCCCGAAACGTTGATGCTTCACATCAGCTATACATTACCACAAATCCTCGCGAAAGAACATTGATTCCTACGAAGGGTGATACGTGAGGCTATTAAAATTAAGAAACATCATGATGTTTATTTGATTACCTTCACCGCGGAGCACGTGGAAAAATCAGCACTTAAAATTGTAATTAACAATTTCATTGGTGCCGGCGGGGATCAAACCCGGATCTCTCGCGTACTGTGAAAATCTTACAGCGAGCGCTAACCATCTAAGCTGTCACGGCTCATAAAATCGTCAACAAAAAGGGTTATTATAATATAAATACATGGTTGATAATATTTCCGAGTTTGAGGAGGTCGCTTCCAAGTTGTTTCTAAAATAAATTGTGTAAATAGTTTGTAACTATTCATATCATTGTAAAATTTTATTTTTTAAAAATCACGGCTGGGTTTCTTGCTGATTATTCCTATGACAGAGGTTTTTTTCCAAACCAGTGTTAAATTAAAAAATTACTTTCAATAAGAATTGATATAACAAATGATCCATATTGAATAAAAAATAATAATAAGCCCATATTTGCGAGTACTTGTGAGTTCCTTGCTGTTTGTTTCCGTCTCACGCTATCTAGATGTCGCTAGTTGCTACAGAGTTGCGATTTAATTATAGGTGTTTAAATAAAAGAACGCCTTAAATGTGTCCAGAAATTAAAGAGTACCTACAGAACGTGCTCTTTAATTTTTGGACACATTTAAACAACAATTACAACACATTTTACAAACAAAACGTAGATAAAATATTTTCTGAAGATTTCTTGGGGGTTTTAAAATAAAACTAAATACATTGGGAATGTGAAATTTTCTTTAATTTTCAAGTTAGAACAAAATAATTGTTAGCAAAACAATCAGCATCTTTTATTTTCATCAAATTACCCAGGTCAGTTCTTTTACAAGCCACAATCCATTGCTTCAATCTCAAAGGAAATTTATTAATAAGTACAACAAACGAAATGTTACAAGCCTGCTATCACATTTGTTTAACAAATTCACATACAACTAACCTCTCCAAAACTTTGGGCATTCTAAAGAATGATTTTGGGTCTTTTTGTTGTTTATAATTGTTGCAACCATATACAGCACAAATTGCGCCACGTGAAAAACTAGGTTTTGCAGACATCTTTTATTAAATACATATGTAATTAGTAAAATATTACAAACAATGTTAACCGCGCGATTATTTACAAGGCTTTAACTTAGGTAATTCAACAACTCATGCCACCAGAGGCGCTAGTGCGCATGATGCCAAGTTTTGAGGGGAGCTGCACGTATTATACCGTGGGTTTTCTATAGTATTTGATATAACTCAATCACTGACCTCTATATATACACGTACTTGTATATATAGAGGTCAGTGAACTCAATGCTTACTATAATGTCAATTGTCAAAATGGCGTCGATAAAGCAGCGCCTTTTCGACCCTTTGTTATTTGATTGACTCATGAAGAGCGATCGTATCACAGAACCATCTATGCAAACAAGGATGTAGTTTTTGAGTTACAAAAAAGTGACCATATTAACCGGATGACCATATTACCCTGACATAATATAATCTCTGTACGTTCCTTACAAATGAACTTCTCCCGCAATGAAATCTGTCAAATACTTTACCTGATTTGTAAGTGGTGCTGACCTAGTGGCAGAAATGGATGCCCAACGACTCATTGCGCAGTCGAGTGCACACAAAAATGTGCGGTGTAAGACCGTAGGTACACCACCGGTTTGCAAAAATACCTCAGCAGGTACTGCGAAAAACTAGCAAAAACCCAGCGGACTTTTTAATAATATTTAAATTTCAGAAAACTTTAAAAATCGCGTTGATGATGAGCTGTGATGATTCTAGAGAGAAATATTCTGGTGATCCTGATCAGGATACTAGAATATCGGTTTTAAATTATTGTATTTTTATCGGTCCTTGATACGAGTGGAAATTTTCAAGCCAATCGGCCGTCTACCGGGTCGTGAAAATTATATTAAAAGATTCCGTAAAATAGATATAATATAGATAGATAGACGCGAAACTAATAAAATTGTTTAAAAAAGACCATTTTACAATTATGTATTAAGTTGTAAAATTAATTATAAAAAAACAATATTTTATTTGTTAAGATCACAGATAACTGGTCGATAATATCATTCCAAACATAGTTTTATAAATTATTGATTAAAAAGATAATAAGCAACAACAAAAAAATAAAAGTAAGAAACACGGTATATTTTTTATTAACTAACAAATTTTTTATTGTTTTGCGCACCTGTTACCAATTGCAATTATTGCTTTCAGTTGACCCGAGGACGTCGCCTTTCGCGCCAGGTTAGTGAATTTGTTATACTTTACGTACTTATGCATAAGTTAATATTCTTTTATTTTACTTTTTTAAATACTTTATGACCTTTTTAAGCGTTTAAGATTCAATAATATTCTTATCGCGGCAATACATGATCGTCTAACCGTCCATATCCAGTTAAGCCAAACCTGATACCTGAGCGAATTTGGTCGAATGACAATACAACATCGTCCGACCTAATGGAGTAACTTTATATAATGTAATGTGTAGACGATCCAAAATAAATTAATGTTGATGAAAACATATAAATAGGTAACTGACATTTATATATCTATTTAACATTTATATGTATTTATTTATTTATTTATTTATTCAGAACAATATAAATTGTGTTGAATAATTCATGCAAAAAGTACAATTGAAAATATTAATACAACTATACAAAATTCAATAAAAATATGAGATTACAATAATTAGTATACGATTAAATTATATAAAATGTCAATAACTATAAAATTACAATAAAAATTTCAAGTCGAATCTCACCACTATCAATAAAATTTAAAGTTTTAAATATCACACAAAAATAATAACTACATTTGTTACAGAAAAAAAAATTCAATTATTTCTTAAAATGTCATGACGGCATATTGTTATCGAGAGATTTTTTTTAAATCAACACAACACGTGACAACTCTACAAGCGCCTAGCAAGTGACTGATTAAATTGCGGTGTATGCACCGCAGTTGAGTGGAACAGAGTAGCTGAATGCAGTGTCGCCTCTAGTACGTAGTACATAATAGCTCAATGGTTATAAATTAACCCAGCGGCACTTAGCCGCCTGCGCCCTCTTTTCCCAAAAGAGGGTCGCTCATGATAAGGCACAATAGAGCTTAATCAGCCGGTTGCCTGTCCCCAAAGGCGGTTTTTAGAGGGTATCACTTAGGGTCCCCGGTAGGACAGTGAGCCCCTCATAACCACGATAGACCGGCTATCGTGGTATGCGTAATGCATTTTCCGCCTCCCTACGTATAGGGTAGCCCTTTAATTGCTTCGGGCGCAAAAAAAATAAAAAAATAAATTAAATTTAAAAATTTTTATACTATTAACTTATACGTTTCTAGAGTATTATTATTATAATACTCTAGAAAGTGAGAATCTTTTATTATTATAGATAAGTACACATAAAATTGCCTCAGTGGTTTAATGCACATTTTTAACTCTTTTAATTTTTCTAGTTTTATGGATATATGTGGCTTGGTTTATTTATTTTTAATCTAACTAATATAAAATATAGCTAATAATACAGAAAGAAACATTAACGTTTACATTTTTTGAACAAATTAACTTCTCCGCTATAAATCTGTTAAATATTTACACATCATTTTTAATGCCGCCACCATAGTAGAAGAAAATGTCTTGGCTGCAGTCATTCGGTGTCTATTCACTGCCAGTGCAGCCAGTCATCGACGCCGAGAGTGTTCGGTCAAACCATCTAACGAGCTTGAACCTCCTTCTTAAATAGTATCGGAGTTTTCAATACAAGGTTGACCGATCACTTAGATCTGTTACAACTGCAAGCAAATCAGAGTCAAATCTGATCAAAGAATACGCAGGAAACTGTGGTCTTTTCATTTGAAAAAATGTTAATATAAATAAATAGTCCGTATGATATTATTCACGTTTTAAACCTTGAAACAGTGATAGATTTAGAAATGAAAATATCTACAGTAGAACCATGGTAACTAATATAACCCAACGATCCGTAATCTGAAGTAGCAATGGTCCGGCCATGTAGCTCAAAGAATCGATACCTTACGTGCTAGAAATGTTTTCAAGTTACAGTCTCGAGTTAACGAAGTGTAAGTGATCTAGTAATAGATGATCTAAAAGACCATGGATGGGGGTTACTCAGGACCGTGCTTTGTGATATTCCTTGGGGAAGGCGTATGTTCAGCAGAGGATTTGTGAAAGGCTGTAATGATGATGAATAATAATTAATTGCCATAGTTGCCACGCTTGGCGGGCAGATTAGCAAGTGTAGTTTTATCATTCTTGAATT
Source organism: Parnassius apollo (assembly GCA_907164705.1). Taxonomy (NCBI): domain Eukaryota; kingdom Metazoa; phylum Arthropoda; class Insecta; order Lepidoptera; family Papilionidae; genus Parnassius; species Parnassius apollo. Next base: position 1,886,679 of record CAJQZP010000758.1, read on the forward strand.
ATGATCAGAAAGATGCTTCTACCCATCTGCAGAAAACAACTCGATCTATTGATATTTAAAAAAATACTAGAAATGACTTTCACTTTGCCATATTTAAGGTAAATTATTATTAAATGCATTTAATAAATTTCTTTATTTTTAAAAAAAAAGGTCCTACCTGCAATTGTTACAATTTAACATACAAAATCTAAAAGTATAATATTAAAGTCTTAATCTAATTGCATGACGTACAGGTTAACTCAGATAAGCCATCATTTAATAATTAAATTCACGATTTTTTTTAAATTGGTAGAGCCACGCTGACGCTATATTATGGTTTTAGCACGAATGGGTCGGCTCGACCGGAGTAGGCCACGCTCTCACAAAATACCAGCATAAAATAGCAGCATAATACTGCTGTGTTTCGTATGGTGAGTGTAGAGATTCGGAGACACTTTTTTACTAGTAACGAGGCATTCCATCTGAGTCCTCAGGGGTGACAACGTATCTGCATTTTGATTCTAAATCGAGGATAAATTTAACGAGCACACAGTCCACCTGGTGGTAATCGGATACTGTGGTCCATAGACATCTATTAAGAACCTCGATTAAGAATTAAAACGCAGATTCGTTGTTACCCCTGAGAATTAAGATGAAATGCCTCGATTCCAGTAAAACGGGTCTCCGGCTCTCTACACTCACCATACGAAACACAGCAGCTTCAAGCTGCTATTTTAAACTGGTATTTTGTGAGAGCGTGGTCCTTTCCTGGTCTAGCTGACCCATTCGTGCTACAACCATAATATAGCTGCAGCGTGGGTCTACCACGTATTAGTCTGCCCCTTTTTGTCGATTCGTAACACGTACAGCAAAACAGTGAGCTAATTTGACAGCATCTATCTCTTTGTCCGTTAACGTGGGTGTCTTCAAGGCAAAAGTAAAGTAAAAAGTGGCTTTTGATTTAAGGAGTCAAAATTATTACTTATTCTTATCATTAACCTGAAAACGTCCTGTTTTTTTTATTTATATCTTGAACTTGTTTAACTTTATGATAATGTTTAAGGTCTTGACGCGAACGAATAGGTTAGGTTAGGTTAGGTTAGGTTTCTTGATGCAACCACAATTAGTTGAAAACCCATATTGTTTATGTAAAATTATAACAAATAAATCATGGCTTAATGTCTCTGTTTTATTTATTTCAAAAAATATTAAAGGACATTGATTTTATCGTAAAACTAAATCATTCTAGCGTTTTGATTAAACAAAATGTTCTTTTTTATAGAATAAGGATGACAAACGAGCATACAGTCTACCTGATGGTAAGTGGATGCTGTGGCCCATAGACATCTACATCTATCCTCAAGAAATAACAATCCAAACGCAGATGCGTTGTCACCTCTGATGACTAAGACAGAATGCCTCGTTTGTGGTAAAAAAAGATCTCCGTATCTCTACACTCGCAATACGAAACACAGCTGCTATTTTACGCAGGTATTCTGTGAGAGTGTGGTCTTTCCCCGGTCAAGCCGAACCATTCATGCTACAATTATAATATAGCTGCAGCGTGGCTCTATCACAAATAAACCACCACCCCCCACGTTATACCGATGTTATTTTATATTATTTTATACTATGACTAAATTTTACAATTTTTACTATATCCCTGTTAACATTGATTTCAAGAAATGATTTGGTTACACAGACACTAGCAAATTAAACGTTTGATTTTGTTTTCGTTGGGAAAGACTAACTGTGGACTTATTAGTTTAATGTTGATGTTTTGTTATATCTTGTTTCTGTATTTACTTGTATAATAGTGTATTTTAATGTTCTATTAATTTAAGGTTATTTTTAAAAAACAATGATTGTTATCTTTATCAGTCAACTGATGGGATATAGCAGTGATAGTGGAGTAGTTGATTTTCTGGTTTATACGTATAGCGTTGTAGATATTTTATACTAGACTTTGTTTTATCTCTTAATATATTTAATATTTTATTATTTATTATTATCTAATATACATGTTATATATAAATCTATTTAGAAGTTAATAATTCTGATGATGAATCTTCTTATTCCATTTATAGTTCAGATTCCTCAAACGCCTCTGGTAATGATCTTACAAATAATTTACTTCCCTTACGCGATCAGTTAAGTAATATTTTTCTGCCTCATAAAAAATATTTTAATGTTTGTCATACTAATGCACAGAGCATTCCAAGTCATTTTTCCTACTTACAAGAAGCATTCTCACTAGACTGTGTCGATGCTATCTTAATATCTGAGAGTTGGCTTAAACCATCTATTATGTCGAGTTTGTACCCATTACCCGATTTCATTCTTATACGCAATGATCGGACTGAGAAGAGGGGAGGTGGTGTCGCTATATACCTACGAAAAAATATTCCTTATAAAGTTGTTCTATCTTCCCCCTCCCCATTTTCTGCCACTGCTGAGTTTTTATTTCTAGAAATAAACATTATGGGTGCTAGGGCAGTTTTAAGTGTTGTATATTGTCCTCCTTCTGTGGATTATTTTACCTCACTTGAGACGGCTCTTGACACCATTGGATCTGAGTACATACATTGCATGATAATGGGTGATTTCAATACTGATTTGTTAAAAAATACTTCTCGCTCCCAAAAACTTCGATCAATCATTGAATGAGTCGAACTCTGCATTCTCCCGTTGGCGGCAACTCATAGAAATACTGACACTGATGATTCGTTGATTGACCTCATTATTACTTCCTCTTCTGATCGCGTGATTCAGTTTGGGCAGCTCTCTGCTCCTTGTTTCTCACGTCACGACTTGATTTATTTTTCATATAAACTTAAACCTCCAAAACAGAAACCAATTTTTCTGCAGTTACGCAATTTTTCAAGAATAAATATTGAGAGTCTCAGGAGAGACGCATCTTCAATTGATTTTGGCCCTTTGGTGGCAGCTTCTAACGTCGATGATAAAATATCCTTTCTAAATAATAGCATCCTGAATCTGTATAATACTCATGCTCCGGTACATTATGTAAAAGTTAAGCGTTCTCCTGCTCCCTGGATGAATAAAGGGGTACAAGTGGCAATGGCACGACGAGATCGGGCTTTCCAGAAGTTTAAAAAGAATCGCTCAGAAAAAATTTGGTCTAACTTTAAAACGCTAAGAAACAGATGCAATCAGGTGGTACGAAATGCTAAACGCCGCTACATTCATGACAAAATAACTAATTCTTCGTCCACTGATTTGTGGAAATTCCTGAAGTCTATCGGAATTAATAATGCTAATTCTCCGGAATATGGCGCCTCTCTCAATTTGGATGACATTAATCGTCACTTTGTTTCTATTACTTCATTGGACCCTCAAGTCCGTTCTCAAACTATTGCTTCTATAGAATCAATGCAGCCTCTCCGGATCCCTGACTTTTGTTTCTCCCCTGTTACTCAGGATGAAATTAAAAAAGCTCTGTTAGCCATTAAATCCAAGGCTGTGGGTTTTGATGAAATTAGTAAGCAAATGGTGTCCATGATTCTTGAGTACCTTATTCCAGCTATAACACACATTATAAATTATTCTCTGGACTCAGGTCAATACCCTTCTGCATGGAAAAAGGCTTTTGTAAGACCTCTTCCTAAAATACCTAATCCTGTTTTCCCTAACCATTTTCGTCCTATTTCAATTCTCCCATACCTCTCTAAAGTTCTGGAAGCCTGTGTTTTTAAGCAAATATCTGTATTCGCTGCAAAACATAACCTGCTGAATGAATTTCAATCGGGGTTTCGCTCAGGTCACAGTACTACTACTTCGCTTATCAAAGTCACAGACGATATAAGAAAGTGCTAAGATGAGCAAAAATTAACAGTGGTGGTGCTTATTGACTTTTCAAACGCTTTCAACACAGTGGATCATGGTATCCTCCTATCCATCCTTAAACACCTTAAATTTTCATCCCCAGCCTTGGAATGGTTTTCTTCTTATATTCGCGGTCGCCAGCAATCGGTTCGCTCAGGTCAGCGGTTTTCTGCATGGGCTGAAATTGCATCTGGTGTGCCGCAAGGCGGAATACTTTCTCCTATTATGTTTTCCTTATTTATAAATTCTATCTCCTCAGTTTTAGATTGTTCGTACCATCTGTATGCGGATGATCTCCAGCTTTATGTACAGTCAAGCTTAAATAATCTTAACTTTGTAATACACAAACTAAATGATAACCTGGAAGCCATAAGAGAATGGTCATGTAAATATGGCGTTTCTGTTAATCCTGCCAAATGCAAAGTTATAATATTCGGAAGTTCGCAATTATTGGCTAAGGTTGATTATGGAAATCTCTCTCCTGTAATTTATAATGGAAGTTTGATTCCATACTGTGATTCCATAAAAAATCTTGGCCTGTACATGGATAAAACTATGACCTGGAAATTGCAGATCTCTGAAGTTAGTCGTAAAGTTGTTGCTACCTTGCGTTCCCTTTATCGTCTTAAAAATTTCCTACCTTTCAAAACCAAACTAACGCTGGTTCATTCCCTTATTCTACCTATTATCGACTATGCCGATGTATGTTACCCAGATCTATCAGAAAATCTTCTAAACAAGTTGGAGCGCCTTCTTAATAATTCCATAAGATTTATTTTTGGTTTACGTAAGTATGACCACATATCATCCTATCGTTCAAAGCTTAAATGGCTACCTATACGTCAAAGGCGATGTTCTAGAATTTTACTTGTACTTTATTCAATTTTAAACGATCCAAGGTCGCCTTCTTATCTTAAGGATAATTTTCATTTTTTTCATCCGATCGACGGTCGAACATCCCGACAGTCAAACCGTCTGAGGTTTCCACAGCATAAGTCAAATTTTTTTAGGTCGTCTTTTACGATACAAGCCATACAACTTTGGAACACCCTCCCCAACGATATTAAGAATGCCACAAATAAAAAGTCTTCAAAGTTTTTCTCCGAGAACATTACCTGAAGGAAACTACTAATTAACAATATTTTCCTTAATTTTTGTCTTTCTTTTCTTCTTTTTTACTTCAGGTATTTATTTCATTATATATTATTCAAACATCATATTACATATATCATTCATTTGTATATTTATTTACGAAGTTTATAAGCATGTATATATATTATATATAAATATATAAATATATATATATATATATATATATATATATATATATATATATATATATATGTATATATATATGTATTATTGTATGTATATTTATACTATATGTGTATATATTTTAATGTAATTATTTACGTATAATGGTCACACCTGCCAACAATTGTCCTTGGCACCCAGGGTTGACTGGCAGAGAATGCCACATGGCATTAAGTCCGCCCTATGTACCCCTTCAGCTTAAGGTGTTACGTTTAAGTTTTTAAATAAATAAATAAATATACCACATATATACCATCATCATCATCATCATTACAGCCCTTCACAAGTCCACTGCTGAACATAGGCCTCCCCCAAGTAACGCCATGCCACCAGCATCCATCGACTTCCTGCATGTCTTACCAGGTCGTCACTTCATCTAGTGGGGGGGTCGCCCTACACTACGCCTACCGGTACGAGGCTGCCACTCGAGAACCTTTCTTCCCCATCGGTTATCGGTTCTTCGAGCTATATGGCCGGCCCATTGTATATGTATATATATATATATGTATATATATATATATATATATATATATATATATATGCCCATATATACCATACCACGTAGAATTTATCAGGGGTATGTTAACATCAAGTATCTAGTAATCTTGTCTTCTTTCGGATATTGACCAAAAGCCCAGGCTTTTGATTAAAATCCAGATATTGTCATAAACCTGCGACATATACATTTAATATTTTCGCAATTAAGAACTAGCCTAAGACTAATACGAAATGCCTCATTGCCAGTAAAAAGGGTCTCTGTTTATACTCAAGATACAAAACACAGCAGTTTTCATCCTCAATAGTTCCGACTTATTTGTGCCGTCCATATAAATAATAGGTCCTTACATATGAAATTGTCGTTGTGTACGAGAGGAATATAAAGTCATTTTTTTTGTAAAATATATTTAATTAATCAAAGTATGCACCGTTGCCAACCAATTCCAATCTATGCACTTTTGCCATCTCATAGGTAGTCCATTGATCCCTTTATTAAAAAAAAAACCATGGGGGCGAGAATCAATAAAACTCTTTGAAGGCGGTTTGGACTGCCGCATCGGAGTCGAATTTTTTTCCTTGTAAGAAGTTGTCCAAATTCCGGCAAAAATGATAATCTGTTGGAGCAAGGTCCGGGGAGTACGATGGATGTCGCAGACATTCCAATTGTAGCTCATCTAACTTAGTGGTTGTTTGTTGTGCAGTGTGTGGTCTTGCGTTGTCGTGAAGCAGCAGTGGCCTAGAGCGATTGACCAATCTCGGTTGTTTAGCAGCTAGTTCTTCCTTCATGGCTTGCAGTTGCTGACAATACATATCTTTCGTAATCGTTTGGCCAGATTTTAGAAAGCTGTAGTGAACGACACCGGCACTAGTCCACCACACACTCACAAGTAACTTTTTATGAGTCAATTTTCGTTTAGGGCAGGATTAGGCTGGGTCTCCAGGGTTCAGCCATTGCGAACCTTGGAGATTTCCGATTATTGTACATTATCCACTTTTCATCACAACTAATGATTCGATTTAAAATCCCTTCATTTTTGTGTTGGTTGAGCAAAGCAACACAGCAGTCAGCGCGTGTATGCAAGTTCGATTCACTCAATTCATGAGGTACCCATCGTTCAAGTGTTTTTACTTTCCCGATTTGCTTCAAGTGGATTAAGACAGTTTTATCACTTACCATGAAGCCTGCAGCTATGTATGAAGTGCTTTGTGATGGATTCGCTTCCACAATAGCCCTTAATTCTTCATTTTCCACTTTGGTCTCCGGCCGTCCACGGGGTTGGTTTTAAAGGTCGAAATTTCCAGAACGAAAACGTTGGAATCAAAAACGTATCGTGCTTTCTTTTGCGACACCAGCGCCGTACACATCATTAATCCTTCGAGCTGTTTCCGCAGCACTAGTGCCACGGTAGAACTCGTTCTCGCAAATATACCGATATTTCATGTTTTCCATTGTGCGGTAATAATCGACGCCTAAGAAAAAAATAATGAGGAAACCAAATGAATGACTGTTTTCAAAACTCAAATGTACGAGCTAAATGAATTTATAAATTTGAATTTGGAATTCTTAACCAGAGGAAATATTTCAAATCAAAGTGGTGAGAACGACAAAACGCTAATTTCATATGTAAGGACCCAATAGTTGCAGCGTGACTCTGCACTATAATTTTTCATTATAAATTAAATGTTATAATAAACTATTTCAGAGGCAAACGGAATGATCACTCTAAAATTAGTGGTTTTAATAACCGTGCTGGCAACAGTGTGTTGCTGGCAGATCAACCGCCGTGCTCCTCCACCAGCGAAGGAGACCCCCACCGAAGACACCAACTTTGTGGAGGTGAAGAAGGTGCCCTGTGATAGTTCCAACAGTTACTGCGGAAGTGTATCCAATTTTAATCAACCGATGGGCGGCGGCGGATTTATAGTTCCCGGATAAAGCACCGATGTTGATTTCGTGAAAATTTGTGTTCGTTGGACTGCTATGTAAAATACTTGACCAGTCATTTAGAGCAAAAAATGTGTCAAAGCTGTGGATCCCTTGGAGCGCGCGAGCGGCTCGCTGGCATGGTAAATATGCCACGCAGGTGTATTTTTATTTACGAAAAAAATATATATTTATCTGAAATAAACTTCAAATAACATTGACAAAGTGCGCACATTTTATATATGTGTATATAGATTTTACTGTATCTTATATTATGTACATACATACATAACATAAACACTCACGTCTGTCACCCAGAGGGGTAGGCTAAGACACCAGACTTCCATGTGGCACCATCCTGACACACTTCTCTAGCCTCCTCCACATTCATATACCTACACATGCTCGTCGGTTAAGGGTACTCCTAATTTGGCCGATTTTCAATATATCGCCAAATTGGTCGATAAACTTTCGCCTAGGACGTCTCTTTTCGACTCTTCCATTCATTGATAGCAGTTACAGTACGCAGTTTAGTATAACTCAATGCTTCCATTCAATTCTGCAACATAAATATCCTTTGTTACTCTTTAGGAGTGACAAAAGTAAAAGTAAAAGTAAAGTTACAGCCTATATACGTCCCACTGCTGGGCTCAGGCCTCCCCTCATTTCTGAGAGGGTTTAGGGCAAGGAGGTGTCCGCCGCGCTGCCCAAATGCGTGTTGACGAACTTCACATGTCTTCGAAAATATTTTTTTTTTCTTATTCCTCAGACATGCAGGTTTCCTCACGATGTTTCCCTTCACCGCCGAGCACGTGGTAAATCAGCACTTAAAATTGCAATTAACAATTTCATTGGTGCCGGCGGGGATCGAACCCGGGTTACTCGCGTTCTGTTATATTTACAGCGAGCGCTAACCACTAAGCTACCACGGCTCTCCTTATATTACATATTAGTAATTTATATTATTTCATGTACTAGATATTTTATGTTATTTTATTGTATGTACGTACTGTCTATACTGGATAACCTTTTTTACCGTCTGGGAAAGATAAGGTGTAACATGTGAACGGAGTAAAAGCTTATGGCACTAATATTATACAAAAAATAAAAACAAAAATTTTGAATAAAACTTTTGAAAAACGTTTTTTGAACAATAACTTTGCCCTTTACCCTTGAGCCATGACCTTGCGAAGTGACAAGGTCAAAGATACCTACTAAATTTATTGTTTATTGCCGTTCGTAAAGTAGGGTAGTATTTGAATTTCGATAGATTTTAATTTATTTATTTATTTTATTCATAATTTTTGTTCTTAAATTTTGTAAAATATCAGTGCCATAGGCTTCTACTCCGTTCACATGTTACACCCTACTTTTTCCAGACGATAAAAAAGACCATTCAGTATATCGCATGTAATTATACAATATTATGTATATTTATATTGCACAACCTAGCACCTAGTTTATATATATATATATATATATATATATATATATCGTTTTTATTTCTTTACACCTTCTGTTGCTTGGAAGAGATGGCTATGTAGATTGTACATATAATGTGCCTGTTGTTGTGTTATTTGTGTACTTGTTTTGTAGTGTCCGTTCATAACTGAAATAATATCATCTATGACACGCTGACTATACAGGGTTATTTTTCAGAGAATTGCTATATTTATTTGAAATTATCCCAAATTTAATGGGATTTGTGGCAACAACGTTTTTGCCTACCGATCGACCCTTACGACCGGCGACGAGGTTCGCCACCCGTCACGTTCTATCTCCCAGAGAGGCGAAAAGTGGATTGCAGAGGCCCGTCTGGCTACGTTGAATGTATGTGCGGCAATGAATGATAAAATGGATGAAGTATGCGATATGATGTATGATAGAGGAATAGATGTGTTATGTGTAAATGAGACTAAAAGGAAGGGGAAGGATGTCACTGCACATGGCATTGTAACGGTCTCCCCCCCTCTCTCATAATAATAAATATATTAGATATAATTAATTTACCCCTTTTCGATAAAAATTATATATATGTGACCAGGAATAATAAATTATGTTTTGATCTTTCTAAATGATCTTTCTAAAGGTTTAATAATAGGCCGTTTGTAATAATTTGGCGTGATCGTCTTAGTTAGGACCCTTATTTACGTTGTGTTTGTTTAGTAACTTAGTTCTTTTAGGTGTCTTTTGGAAGAATGAATATTCACTAGAACAATTGAAAGCTGTTGGTAGTGCCTTATAAGCTAAATGAACCCCGTTCACGAAGACAGGGCTCGAGAAAGGTTAAGAACGTAAAACGTCTTTATTCCACTTGTATCAGGTTGACATTATTAATTTATTATTATTTATCCCTTCCCGCTTGGAAAAGGCTCACAATATATTTATACAAAAATACCCGATACAAGGGCTTCGCTCTCCTACATTTATTTAAAAAAAATGTAGGGGAGGTACACGGCCCCACACACGCCGTGCACGGTGAGTGCCAACCATTTTGATGCACTCCCCCCCGAAGGGAATGCTAATTCGGGAACTGGACCGTAGTCCACAGCAAAATAACTGGCGAACCAGTAAAAGAGGCTTGGCCCCTTGTTAGTGCGTAAGCACAAACATCGACCGAAGTCGCGCATGTCAATGCGTGTAAACGCCATACAGAATACGAACGAATCCAGCCACAGTGAATGTACGTCACACGGTTTAGGCAAATAGGCACACTGGCCGTAAACCCTCCGTGAGCGCCACCACCTGCCAGACCGCCGCTCCTGCAGACGTGATGTAAGTGTATGGCATCATCACCAATTGCATGATCAGCACGGCTACTAGCCGCAGAGCGTGTCATGAGTCTACCGCTCACCTCAAGGGAATGGGGTCCCACGTTGTGCGGCTTTCGGCCGCAGCCTTGAGAGTCTCCTCAGATCCTCCCGCCAGCTACCACCCGCATGAGGTCGACACATATGCTCCACCAACCAATACAACGGCAGATATAGCCAAAAGGCAGTTATAAGATAAGAGTAATAATTCGCCATCAGAAAGGTTTTGTGTCACTGACGTTGAGTAAATGCATTTTCGATCATGTTTGTCTCACCCACCAACAAGTTGCCTTCAATCATTCAAAGGTGGGAAAGTTACAGAGATATAATATTACGTTGTTATATAAAACATCGTGGAGGGCAGACAGTCTGCAGCCCCGCAATGAAGGGACCCGACTTGGGCAAAGCTACTTAGGTGTGAGTCAAACCAAGACGCAGAGAGCGCCATTGAGAATAGCGTCCCACCAAACAACCATCGCAGAGACGCAATGCTGCAGAACGCAACAAGCATCAATACGACTATCGTCGGCTTACAACATTCCAAGGTCCCCCATACATCCCAGCAGACATCACCACCCGTATACCTCCATCGACCAGAACCACAAGAGAGCGTCGAATCAGGCGCAGCACACCCGCAGATCCATCACAAGACGCAATACCGCAAGTAGCAGTAAACATCAATGCAACTATCATACGGATGGCGCCCCCTCACAACACACCCAACATGATCCCTATCGACTTTGGTAACAAAGTTTTTATTGTTGTTATATAAAAAATATCACTGACGTATCATAGTAGCACGCTACTAAAACGCCAATGAACAAAACTCCACATATCATAGCGCTAATGCACTAAGACATGAAGTTGAGTACGCCTGTTACACTTAAAAGTGCTACCAAACACACTCATCATCCCAATCCGAAAGATAGACGACACATCGCTATGCGCAACGACATCGCCCACAAACGGTATGGATCTGCGATGTCCACAGGAAAGCCGTATTGCTACAACAAACCCGCTTACCACCGGCACTAAGATGTTAATTGTATACCTCCATCGACCAGAACCACAGGAATGCGTCGAATCAGGCGCAGCACACCCGCAGTTCCATCACAAGACGCAATACCGCAAGTAGCAGTAAGCATCAAAGCAACTATCATACGGGTGGCGCCCCCTCACAACACACCCACATGACTCCTATCGATTTCGGCAACAAAGTTTTTATTGTTGTTATATAAAAAATATCACCAACGTATCATAGTAGCACACTACTAAGACGCCAGTGGACAAAACTCCACGTATCATAGCGCTAATGCACTAAGACATGAAGTAGAGTATGACTGTTACACTTAAAAGTGCTACCAAACACACTCATCATCCCAATCCGAATGATAGACGACACATCGCTATGCGCAACGACGTCGCCCACAAACGGTATGGGTGTGCGATGTCCACGGGAAAGCCGTATTGCTACAACAAACCCGCTTACCACCGGCACTAAGATGATATGTCTAGGACACATCGGTTAGCGAGTCCAAGTTTACCTCGGACCAGTTGCTCGTGAAGCAGCACACACGCCACCATAATATTCCTTTTCAAGTCCCTAATAAGGACTAGTCATTTTGCTACAGTACTAGGAGCAGTCGGTCACCCGACCACCCCATACAATGCTTATGCATCAAGGAGACCTTCAATAATAATGCTTTTGTATCATAGACCTTACTTTCATAAGTCATTCATATATAGGGTTCGAACCCACAACCCTACTATTGTAATGCATATTAATCATAGAGACCTTCTATAGTATTGCTTTTGTATCATAGACCTTACTTTCATAAGTCATTAATATATAGGGTTCGAACCCACGACCCTACTATTGTAATACAAATTCATCATGGAGACCTTCTATAGTATTGCTTTTGTATCATTGAGTTTAATATCATAAGTCCCTAATATAGGACTAGTCATTGTGCTACAGTACTTCAGGCAGTCGGGCTCCCGACCACCCCATCTATATGTACAACCGCAGGTATGTACCTCCGACAGCTTCCTCCATACAAGACATCTATACGTGAACACCTTCCATAACTTAGGAAAATTTTCTTTAATACATGAACTCCTTCAACAACTTAGGAAATTTCATCTATACGTGAACTCCTTCCACAACTTAGAAAAATTTTCTTTTATACACGAACACCTCCCATGACTTAAACAATTTTTAACAAATTTTCTAATTATCTTATAAACGTTATTTAACTTAATTTTATAATATTTTTTGACTTGTATTTCTATTATTTATCTTATTTTAAATATTTTTTCAAGTTTTTAAATAAATTTATTTATTACGAAAAACAATAATTTTGCCTTTAATATACTATGTTATTGGGATAATGTCTGAAATATATTAACTTTATGTTTATTAATTTAACTTAATTGCTTAATATATATCTTTTAAGACTATTTTTGACGCCCCTTTATATTGAATTTAATTATTACTAATAATATTGGGCCGTCACAGCATGTATACCGCATACTGGTCTGGTGTAGACGAGATCGAGCGGGCATGCCAGGGAGTAGGTATCATCCTTTCAGAAACAATGGGCCAATGTGTGAAAGAGTATAAATGTGTAAGCCCAAGACTGCTATGGATACGAATGAAAGTGGGCTTAAAGAAGTTGTTTGTATTAGGGGTCTACGCCCCAGACATGTCTAAGCCCACTTATATCCGGGAGCAGTTTTGGGAAATGGTAAGGATGGTGTTAATGTAGTGTAAGGGAAATGAAAATATTATTATGCTAGGAGATTTTAATGGAAGGGTTGGGGTGAGGAGGCTTGGTTATGAAAGGATATTGGGAACGTTTGGTGATGAAAGTATAAATGAGAATGGTGAAAGCCTCCTCACCGTATGTGTGGAAAGGAATCTTTTTGTGACGAACACTTTCTTTCGTCATAAGAAGATTCACATGTATACTTGGGAAAGAGGTGATGATAGAAGCATGATAGATTTCATAACTGTGGATGAAAGAATGAGGAGCGCAGTGGTGGATACAAGGGTTTACCGGGGGTCCAACGTAGGGACGGACCACTACCTGGTCTTATGCCGAATTAGGGGTTTATTCAGACGTTGGCGGCATAGGACATCTGTGTCTACCACTGCGTTACAGCGTATAAGAATTGAGAGGTTACAAGATGAAGATGTGAAAGACAAGTACAAATGCAGACTGAGAGAACATATAAGTAATTTGGATGACTTGTGTGTGAATGAGTTAGACTTGGAGAATGTGTGGCATAATGTTAAGAAAGGCTTAGTGGATGCAGCTACCGAAGTATGTGGTGTTAGTAAGAGAACGAATGAAAGGAAAGACAATACGTTATGGTGGGATGATGAGGTACGTATGGAAGTTGAAGCAAAGAAGAGAGCATGGCTAGATTTACTCGCGACCAAAGCTGGTAATTCTGGCGGTAAGAATGTAAAAAAATAAAATATCGGATAACTTCCAGATGTTAAAATGTTCTGGAAACTCGTAAGAAATACCAGGGGACTTTCAAAACAGCCTAGATTGAATGCGATACGAGACGATAATGGCTGTATCCTGAATGATGAAGTGTTGAGACTAAAGAGATGGAAGGAATATTTTGAAAGCGAATTTATGAGTGAGGAGAAGTGTGAACTAAATGAAATAGAAATTCCGAAAGAAGATGAAAGAGATAGAGAGATAAGTATAGATGAAATAATGAAAGCAATGAAAAGCATGAAAGTAGTCAAGGCAGTCGGATATGATAGAGTTTCACTCGAAATGCTAAGGGCTGGAGAGGACGTGGTGGCAGGCCTGCTGTACACCTTGTTTAATTTATGTTGGGAACTAAAGCGGGTACCGGGAGACTGGTGCAAAGCCGTGATAGTTCCAATATATAACGGAAAAGGGTCACAGCAGGACTGTAAAAACTACCGTGGTATCAGCCTTCTTAGCATTGTGGGAAAACTGTATGCTAAGGTACTAATTGAAAGAGTTATGAAAGAAACTGATGAAAAAATTTGGGATGTGCAAGCGGGATTTAGAAAGGGAATGGGGTGTACAGATCAAGTCTTTTCCATGCGCATGATCGCGGAGAAGTTTTTGGCGAAAAACCAAAAAGTTTTTTGTGCGTTCATGGACTTGGAAAAGGCTTATGACAGAGTGGACAGGGATGTGTTATAGCAAACGCTGAACGCATTTAGGTTGAGCGCTGGTTTGATACAGGCATTAAAGTCTCTGTATAGGGACTCGAGTGCTTGTGTTAGAATCAACGGGGTCTACTCGGACTGGTTTGGCATCCATAAAGGTGTCAGACAGGGCTGTGTAGCTTCCCCGTGGCTGTTCAACCTATTTATGGACAGTTGTTTGGAAAATTTGAAAGTTGAAGAATGCGGGTTAAGAATGGGTGAGTTAACCATCAAATGCCTTTTGTACGCCGATGATCAAGTCATACTTGCATCGTCGGCGGCCGAATTGCAAATGATGGTTACATTAATGAACAGGTCATTAAAAGAAAGGGGAATGAAAGTGAACGCAAGTAAGACGAAAGTAATGGTTTTGGAAAGAGATGAAAGCAAAACGGTATGTGAAATAAGAATAGAAGGAGAGTTAATTGAGCAAGTGTATGAGTTCGTATATTTGGGATGTGTATTCAGCAGGGATGGGAGATATGATAAGGATATTGAACGACGAGTGAATGCAGGAAATAAAGTAAATGGGGCTCTACACTCTATTGTGAAAAGTCAGAATGTGTCAAAAAAGGCACGTATGGCAATTCACAGTGCTGTATTAGTCCCTACTTTAACGTATGGTAGTGAAAGTTGGGTGTGGCAGAAGAAGCACGAGAGTAGAATAAATGCAGTAGAAATGCGGTCGCTAAGGAGTATGTTATGGTTGAATTTGAGTGACAGGGTGAGAAACTGTGTGATAAAAGAAGAGTGTGGTTTGCAAGATGATGCGGTGACCAGGATTAAGAAAGGAATGCTTCGGTGGTTTGGTCATGTAGAAAGAATGAATGCGGAAAGACTGACAAAGCAAATATATGTTGCAGAAGTGAATGGAAGAGTCGGAAAGGGACGTCCTAGGCGGAAGTTTGTCGACCAAATTGGCGATATACTAAAAATGGGCCAAATTAGGAGTACCCTTAACCGACGAGCATGTATGCGTAGGTATATGGATGTGGAAGAGGCGAGAAAGGTATGTCAGGATCGTGCTAAATGGAAGTCTGTAGTCTCTGCCTACCCCTCTGGGTGACAGGCGTGAGTGTTTATGTATGTATCGACCCTTACGAATGTGTGCGTGCGCAGTGAAATCAGTTAAAATAATCCATTAACACGCATTTTGAATTTAAAAGATAAAAAGGACAGAATGTTTGAGATATTTTTGTTAACTTTTCTTTACCATTTGCTTATATTATTTATTAGTACCTGGTTGACCGAGCGTTGCTCGGTATTTTTCGCTCGATTTTTTTTTTAATTCGTGTGTTTTGGAAATTATATTTAGATACAAATTACATACTCAACGCATCAGTCCCCCGTGACCATGGGTGCTGGAAAGCGCCCGAAACGTCGGGAATTAAAAATAAAAGTAATTAAAAGCAAAAATAAACGCGCTAAAATCCGTAAAAGTAGTTTTAATCAAATTACATACTGATGAAATATAAATAATATTTTTTGATCTTAGCGACATAACAGAAAAAACGGAACTGGTTATTGGAATAAAAAATCATGAGTGCAATTATTTTAATTTAAATTTTCGTGTTTTTAAAAAATGCTAAAAAAAGGGCTTGAAAAAATAGATTTTCTCAAAAATGTAAGGAACTTGAAAATAAAATTAAAAAAAGTCGGTCGGTCGGTCTGGGCTCGAACCGGGGTTTTACGATTCTGTGACCGCCCATTATACCAATTAACCTATATATAATGATTAACAGTCTGTCAAAGTTTACCTTCTTATTCTAACGATATTGTAGCAGTTTTTCATTGCCTAAAAACACGGACAAAAAGACATTTTCTAAAAATAAATCCTAGCTAGATCGATTTTTTATCCCCGAAACTCCCTGGACACTAAATTTTATGAAAATCGTTGGAGCCGTTTCCGAGATCCCGATTTATAAAAAAAAAAAAAAAAAATAAAAATATACAAGAATTGCTCGTTTAATAGTATAATATTTATTATTAAGGTTGTCTGGAAGAAATCGCTTTTAGCGATAAGACCGCCCATTGTGACACTATTTTTTTTCTTCTTCTTTCGTTTATGTATTGATTTGGTGTACAATAAAGAATTATCTATCTATCTATATTATTTATTCTGGATGTTCTGTGCAAATTTGCCCGGTTATTGCAAAATAACCATGTATAATAGCAGAGTTATTGCAAACCCAGAGTTATTGTTAACCCTTTTAGTAACGGGGTTATTGCAAAATAACCGTGTATAATAACAGCGTTTTCTTAGTCCCATTAAACAAAACTATTGTTAGATTGTAGAAAATATGAAGTTATCTACGAAAAATTGAACGTAACTTAGTGCGCAGTGTATTAATGGATACCGTGTCCTTGTTGTACTATATACAGTATACACACAGAAGTGTTCGTGGTGTACTATATACAGTATACACACAGAAGTGTTCGTGGTGTACTGTATACAGTATACACACAGAAGTGTTCGTGGTGTACTATATACAGTATACACACAGAAGTGTTCGTGGTGTACTATATACAGTATACACACAGAAGTGTTCGTGGTGGACTAAATTTGGTATTAAATGATTGATGCTATTGTAAATAACAAGTTATTTTATTAACAAGAGAACAAAATATTCTACTCCGAAAGCGGTTCTCACTTTTCATCATCATTATTACAGCTTATTACAATTCTAATGCTGAACATAGTGCCCCCACAAAAATACCACAAAGCTTTACATATAGATGTAGCATGGCTCTATTACGTATAACTTACTTATACGTGGTAAAGACGGCTTGATCGGGAAAGAATCATGCTTTCACAGAATACCAGCTACATAAATGCTGTTGTATTTCTTAGTCTTCAGGGACTATGCATTTGTGTTTTAATTCTTAATTGAAATAATGAACAAAGCGGCGAGAGTGCAAATTTATATATTTATTGCATATACTTGGCGGTCAGTGCCAAGATATTCAAAATCAAAACAAAGATTCACTTTTAAAATGCTGCGAAAGCTATCTTAAAAGTATTTGATGGACATTTTAATATAAGTCCTAAAAAGTTGTCTGTGTGCCACAGCATCCGCTTACCATTAGGTTGACTGTAAGCAAAGTTTTTTGAGCCACCTACAAGTATTGATCTCCTGTTTCTCTTTCCAGGTCATCACACCATCCAATAGGGGAACTATTAATCCACTATTCTCACATTTTAAACTATAATAAGCCAATGCATGACTACTATGCTACCTCATAGAAAGCGGTTCAGTTGAAGATGGTAGAGCAACTGTCAAATTAGACAAAAGCCTAATTCACTCACGTCTTGAAGACATCCATATTGTATTCGAATGAAAAGACAGATGCTGGCAACTTACTTCACTCCTTTTTTTATAGGTTAAGGGTGACAAACGAGCACACAGTCCACCTGATGATAAGTGGATGCTATGGCCCATAGACATTTACATTTATCCTCGGTTAAGAACCAAAACGCATATGCGTTGTCACCCCTGAGCACTAAGATGGAATGCCTCGTTTGCAGTAAAAAAGGGTCCCCGGATCTCTACACTCGCCATACGAAACACAGCAATATTAAGCTGCTGTATATCGCTGGTGTTCTGTAAGAGCGTGGTCCTTCCCCTGTCGAGCTGACCCATACAACCATAATATGCGATAGTATGTTTGTATGATTCATGTCAATATGCTATGCTAAAACCATAATATATATGCAGCGTGGCTCTACCACGTATAAAAAAAAACCTTTTCTGAACGTGTCATGAACGACGAAGCAAACCGTTTAATCCGAATGCGCGGAGTGGTTTTCCGGTGAGGAAAAGGCAGAACAAGGAATAAAATCATGTAACATTAATCTAACACCGTTTTTTATAGGAACGACTTTATTTCTGTTTAGAACTACAAAGGACCATCCACTTCTGCAAATAGCAATACCCACGCTACTGTGTTCCAATTTGAAAGGTATTACAAGCTAGAATGTAATTTCTAATGAACGTGAAGTGTGACAAATTTGCAATTAATAGCGACGTAAGAAAAATCACTATCCATTAATTTTGGTTGTGTTTAGTGCAAAGAAGAATTACACTATCTGGACCAGATGGGTGGAAAGTTATTAAAAAATCTCCATTTATAGGTTACTTTGATATAATAAGGATGAGAAACGAGCACACAGTCCATCAGATACCGTCACCCATAGACATCTACATTTATTCTCGATTAAGAATCAAAACGCATATGCGTTGTCACACCTGAGGACAGAGGTGGAATGCCTCATGTCCAGTAAAAAAAGGGTCTCCGGATCTCTACACTCATCATACGAAACTTCTGTAAGAGCGTGGTCCTTCCCCGATTGAGCAGACCTATTCATGCCCCAACTATAATATAACTGCAGCGTGACTCTACCACGTACAAATTACTGTGAAAAGTCTGGAGGAAGTTCGTATGAAGCCTGTCGCACCGTCTACCAGAAAGGGCTGTGCAACGTTAGCCGGATCAGCTTGTATTATATAAATGAAAAGTCTCACAGCCAGTAATTTTAAAAATATATGTTTTAATTTAACAGAAGATTGTCCAATATAGAAAGGCACTAGCTCCTGTTACTCAGGTTAATCTTTTAAGTTTTACAGGAGCTAGGGCCACATTGATATTATCAGGCTGTAGCTCATGATCCGTAATAGTTAGACAGTTTTTACAGAATGAGCATTTCTGTTGCCGCTACAAGAACAAGTAATAAAAATAAATTAAAAATTACAAGGAGCCACAGGAAGCTACCCTACTAGAAACGTGTATTTTATTGCCTTTTTTACTTGAACTTAATAACAGCACAGTATATAAATTCATGCAGTAGGTCGACGCCTTTGATCTCGTGGTAAATGCCGACAACGTCTAGCACATGGAGGCTAGGGTTGTCACAAATTAACAACTTTTACTATTTTAATTATTTATTTTAGATCTACACCGTCATCAACAGTAAGATTACTAATATAAAGAAGAAGTAACAATTTGTTCTTACATTTTTTCTGAAAGTACTCAAAGCGCTAATTGCACGCCTCACAACGTGAATGCGTGCTCTACTATATGTGGCCATACCTCAATTTCACTACATAAAATCGTTCTCTAATTTTAGCAGACATCAAATCCATTGTTATTAACGTTATAATGACAACAGACATTGAATTATAAGACTAGTTTATTTTCTAATTGATTCAATTTAGATTACAGAACAATTAATATGTAATTGAAAAAAAATGTGTCCACAATCTTGGATTTGAAAATATGTACTATTTTCGTAATCAACACCCCAAGAAACCTCGAAATTGATACCTTATTACTTGTCAACTCAATTTTGTAATAAAGGTCGTAGGTATTAGATTAATTATTACTTAATTCTTTTTGGCTACCTATCTAACAATAAAAATTAAATAAATTAACCTTTCATAACTACCTACTAAAATCCTTCGATAACTTATAGAATGATATGTCTGTAACATTTTGTTGATCATTTAGCGTCTATCCACGCAACAATTTTTTTTTGAATGCAACAATTATAGTAGAAACGTCGATTTGCCATTAAAATTTATTAAATAGATGGGTAATTTACATTATATATATATATATATATATATATATATATATATATATATATATGGGGGTCCGTATCTACACAGGAAACAGTGATGGGTTAGAGCTGCTAAATCATACCCCAACGGTCTGCGAATCGAAGCATGATTGAGAAGGCATGCCTCTCAGCGCTCGATTCCCGTCCGTAAATGCTGTGCGAACTTCGAAGTTGTTTCAACTGAGTATCTCTTGCTATATTTATTTTAACAAGTGTTTACAAAAAATTATTTACGTAAACAGCGTTAAAAACTTTAACATTCAATCGCCTACAACGCGCTAGCCTCGACTGCTATTTCACCCTGGATGCGTCGCGATTGTAGAGTAATTATTTCACGCAAGTGGCAAGAGTGATAGAGGCCTGTCCGAACGAACAGCCTATGAACCACAATCCATAATCAACAACACTATTGATATTCAACCTCAAGCACCAGCTGTATTAATAGACAAATCTTTATCTTTAACAGTCATTGAATTGTGTTCGATAGTTAACAAAACTTTTGACATTATAAAGTCGAAGCACAAGTGGTATAAATTGAAGAATCTGGGCCTAATGCTGCAAATACAGTTCAAAGTTTACCTAGATTGGCATTAGACGCAACTTGTCGATTCCGTCAATTGTTATTTTACAATTTATCTACCACCGTCACCGGTCAAGGTTGAAACTCCAGCTCCAGATAACATTATTCTCCACTCCAGTTCCAATCCATTTAAAGAGCCATCACATTTCTTATCCGCTGGTCCTTCCCCGGCCAAGTTTTATTTATCTGGGAAACACATGGTTCCTCGTTTCACGGTAAAATTCAGTAACGGAGAAAGAAAATCTAAACACACTTTTTTGTCTTCATCACCATATAAACTTGATTTGGAAACATCAATAAGAAGAAAAGAGGAAACAGAATCATTAAAGAAAAAAAGAAATTTTACAAAATAGTTCGAAGATCTAAAGAAGAGTACAGGGGAAAAACAATAATCTAGACAAAAAAGAAAATTAGAAGAGACACCGAAGAAAAATACAGCGACAAAGAAGAAATCTGAACCAAATAATAATGAACCAAATAAACTTAAAAAGGAGCCCAAAAAGAATGCTGAGACAAAGAAGAGACCAAAGATAAAATTAGAACATTAAAAAAACAATCGAAAGAAGTTATTGAATTCAACTTTTAGTTCTGAGGATGGTGATTATTCAGTGAATGATGATACAAAATTCGTGGAGAACAATAGGTACAATGTCCTTTTTGTCAGCTATGGGCACACAAAGAATGTGCAGTTGTAGAGGATGTTGTCTTTATATGTGAATTTTGCAAAAAGAATTAATACGTAATGACTATTATGTAATAATAATAACCATTCTTGATTGTAACTATATGATTATAAATGTTAAATAAAAAGAATGTTGTTCTCTATCAAAAAATAGTGTGCTCTACATTACACGCCCCCGGTCTATATTAAAAACCTAGTGGTCCGTATTGATCTACCTGATTTAAAATGTTTAAATTTGTAACATTTTATGAAAAATTTAATTTATAAAAAGTTTTTAAAGACATTTTAATCATTGTTTATTCTTACGTTATAGTTTCTGTACTGATTCAACTTAAAAAGACTGATTTAACTTCAATATTTTGTTATTTATTTAAATAAATCACTATGGTGGTCCATAATTAGAAAACTTACCAATACTTATTACCATTTTTTAGTTTTTTTAGTTTTTTAGTCTAAAAATGATAGGTAACAACTAGCTCGGAGTATTTTGCCACACATTTTTACCAGAGATATTTACGAGATCCAAATTTAGATTTTAAGAAGTAAAATATCACGTATAAGTCTTAGTCTATATTTATTGATCGACTTCTATAATACTGCTTATATAAGAACTATGTAACAATTTAAGCGTTGAAAATTCAAGGAGCAATTGTATAAATTGAATAAAACCAATTATTACGGCCTATTGTATTTCATTGTAACTTGTTTTAAATTCCTGACGTTTACACTGCTTTACAGCAACTGGAGTGTTGGATTGATCTCAAGAACCAGGTACTAGTTACAGGGCACCTTACCTAAATAAAACCAAATAATTTATTTGCTATTAATGTATCAAGGTCTTAGACGAAAGTAACAATACCTATTACATGCACAACTTAGTAGCCTTTTTCAGGCATTGCAAATTTAAGGGGATTATACAAGACAGAGCACATAACATATTGTTTAGACAACTATATAATATTAGAATACCTATTAACTATTTAAAATTAGAAAATAGCGAATTAATCATTAAATTTCAAATACTACTACTAATAATAGTCAAAATATAAAATTCTTTATAACAAAATAATAACTTCACTGATATTCTAAATACATCCACGACAAAAGTAAATTTATAGGTAAAACATCTTTCTGTATATAAAAATCAGTCGCTGGCCGTTAGACTCGCTAAAAATCAAAAACGGTTCGACCGATTGTGATGACATTTTTGTGTTTGTTTAAATGGGTCCCTAGATGGTTTAAATTCACATTTGGAGCGGGTATGTAGCGCTCTTGTCCAGATCCAGAAATCATCCATGTGAAACCGGGGATCGCTAGTAAATAGAAAAAATGTTGCGAGATTTTTTATTTATGCCAACAAACTTCAAAATATTCCACAGAATATAAACGGTTTTTAAATGTAATATTTTGATTGAATTTTGGCCATGTACTATGAGCTGTTATTGTTTTTGATTTGGCGGCTATATACAACCATTTTTTATACAAAAAATGTTCTGTCATCGACGTGTAATTTATTTCCATTTACAGAAATTAATACCATCATATGTTCAAAATAACATTTATGATTTTACTGGCATTAAGCGGTCTTTTATGTTCGCACAATGGGCGTCGGGGCCTTAAACCTGTTCTAATTGTGAGAAGACACTACGAAGAAAAGGAAAAGCCTCATCACACAAAACCTCCATGTGATGAGTCCAATAACTTCTGTGGGGGTGGGAGCGGAGAACCAGAATGGATAAACGGCGAATTCTTTATTCCCCACGGATAGTTACAAAAGCTAATAAATCGAAATTTAAATGAGAATAAAAACTTATAATAAAAGCGCTTTTATTTCTCATTTTCAAAATGTTACAAATACCGTCAAACATTAAAAATATTGGAAACTCTGCAACATTTGCGGGGGACTAGTGTCATTCCAGAGTAATCCCTGTGCGTGTGCGTGTGTGTATTTATATGTATATCTATTTGAGGAACAAAAATATATCGAGGACATGTAAAAAAAGTAAAGTAAAGTTACAGCCTATATACGTCCCACTCCTGGGCTCAGGCCTCCCCTCATTTCTGAGAGGGTTTAGGGCAAGGAAGTGTCTGCCGCGCTGCCCAAATGCGTGTTGACGAACTTCACATGTCTTCGTAAAACCCACACAGATGGAAGCCTTCAGGAGTAGAGACCATACAGCCAAGGGTTTTAAGAAAAGAAACCGGCGGACGACGCGGGCGGTATTAATGGGGCACCGCCTTCTACATTTGAGCCCCGAGCGGTCTGTCACGGATCCCTAGTCGCCTCAAATGACCCAAGAGACTGGGCCCATACATGTCGATCACCTGCGCGAGCTGGTTCCAGATATTTTGTTCGCTTATCTGTTTCTGCTTTTAATGATAAGACAGAGACGAGAACTCGTCATACGGAATGTTAATGTCGACCAAAAACTAAAAGTTAACGACTGTACCAGGCACAATACCAGGCATACTCGCAAGTTAGTCCTGTCTGTGATGATGGCCCGGTCTCATTACAACCTAGCACGATCATTTCGAACACGACTTCCGGCAAATACTTATAAGGCAGTTTCCGATCCAGGAGACCGTATTTTAGGCTGAGCCCCTAGTGAAGTACTCAGAGTTAGAAAGCACCGAATAACCGAAGATGACACACCTATATGATTCACAGGGATAGCGCCAAGCTCCACAGATGTCTACGGTGTTTTCCCTCAGGATGTATCTCTGATAGTTGTTCGTCTTATTAACATGATCTTCCATTGCACAGATAAAACCCTTGGTTTTCCTAAATGTTTCTCTTTATAATGCCGTACTAAATTTTACTTTAAAAGTATAATAATAATAATAACATCCTCCAGGCCGAATTTCCTCCAGGCCTGCCTCAACGGAGGACAGAATTATAGTGCTCAAGTGTATGCGCAAGTGCTATTCCCTCGCTCTCATAATCCGATGGGACGGTAATTTGACACGACCGGAAAGAGATTAGGCGCAGGAGGATCAATGACTTTACGTGCTTTCCGAGGCACGGGGGTGAGACACCGCCAACTTCCTGACTCCGGGCGGCTACTGAGAATTTTTTGACAGAAAAACTCAATAATTTATTCTTTGGCCCAACCCGGGATTCAAACCGAGGACCTCATGATCAGCGGTCGATAATAAGTCAGTCAGTCAATAATAAAAGAATATATAGGAATAGGAAATCATTAAATATCAAAATGTATTACGCTAATATACCTAAATAAAGTGTTAAATTCATGCGAATAAATCGCAATCAAACGTAAAATTCATTAGTCACTCGTGAATAATTCCAAATAGGAATAAAATTTATTAAGGTAAATTTAATGACGGTGCAGAACTGACGTCGGATAATGAGCTTTTGTGATATATAAAAGCCAATGAGTGTGTGTTGGCTCCTGAATTATTTTTAATGATAACGTCTGCAAACGATATATATATATATATATATATATATATATATATATATATATATATATATATAAATGATTTCTTAAATTTACGCGAACACTACACATTGAATAAAACTATTATTTACGGATTTTATCGCGTTTAATTACTTTAATTTATTTTTACTCTCCCGACGTTTCGGGTGCTTTACAGCACCCATGGTCACGGGGGGGGGGGGGAAAAATGTTTGACGTCCCAATGTCATAGTTAGTCCGGCTACCTTCAGTTTTTGAATATTAATTTTTGGTCCGATTTACGCAAAACAAGCTTATAGTATCATGAAGTCTTGTAGTGGTATGCTTGGGTTTGGGTTTAATTTTGTTAATTATAGGATCCCAAGCAGATGGTAGCACCCAACCATCTTCTCTATTGAAATTTGGATGTTTTTTAATTTCAATAGCCACGGGTATCATCCTTGGTAGGAATCGGTGTTCTTTTGCGAGTTATTGTGGTTGGTGTATTTGTGGTTTATCAAATCTAATGTAATGGTGGTGACGATCTTGAACATGTTCGCAGACTGCAGACTTCCCGGAACGTCGGTGCTTCACGTCAGCTATATGTTCCTTCACGCGGGTTTTTATAGATCGTTTTGTTTGACCTATGTAAGAGAGACCACATTCACAATCTAGCTTGTACACACCTGCATCCTGTAGAGGAATATTACATTTGATGGATGTTAAAAATTGACTAATCTTCTTCGGCGGCTTGTCATCATCATCATCATCATTACAGCCCTTCACAAGTCCACTGCTGAACATAGGCCTCCCCCAAGTAATGCCACAAAGCACGGTCCTGAGCCACCTGCATCCATCGACTTCCTGCATATCTTACCAGGTCGTCACTCCATCTAGTCGGGGGTCGCCCTACACTACGCCTACCGGTACGAGGCTGCCACTCGAGAACCTTTCTTCCCTATCGGTTATCGGTTCTTCGAGCTATATGGCCGGCCCATTGCCACTTCAGCTTACTAATCCGTTGGGCTATGTCGGTCACTCTAGTTCTACTGCGGATATCCTCATTTCTGAGTCTATCACGCAGAGAAACTCCGAGCATAGCCCTCTCCATAGCTCGCTGAGCGACCTTGAGCATCCTCATACGGCCAGCAGTGAAGGACCACGTCTCTGATCCGTAAGTCATCACTGGCAACACGCACTGGTTGTACACTTTAGTTTTCAGAGATTGAGGTATACCTGACGAGAAGATGTGTCGTAATTTCCCGAACGCTGCCCAGCCGAGTTGAATCCGTCGATTGACCTCTCGGTCGAAGTTGGACTTACCTAGTCGGACTATTTGTCCCAGGTAAACGTACTCGTCAACAACTTCGAGCATAGTGCTCCCCACAACTACCGGCATAGGTGTGACATGGACATTGAACATAATCTTTGTTTTGTCCATGTTCATCTTAAGACCTATCCGTTGGGAGACACCATTGAGGTCATTGAGCATAGTGCTAAGGTCCTCCAGCGATTCTGCCATAAGGACTATATCGTCGGCAAATCGAAGGTGAGTGATGTACTCACACTTGCGTGTGGCTCCAACGATGATGTGTACAGCTGCCCGTAGAACCTCTCAATCTCACTCAAAATCTAAGGTGTCCCGGAAACGATGCTGCCACACTCAGTCTTCAGCTTTGACAGTTGGCTCTTTCTGGCAGACAGATCTCTGGCAAAGACTTTGGAGCCCTGGTTCCGCTCGATCGCTTCTTTAATACGAGAAGTATTAAAGTTGCGTAAGTCTCGCCGCATGCATTTGGAGATCTGTCTGTTCAGTTGCCTGTATGCTGTCAAATCTGTTGACGATTGCAGCCTCATCTCCCGTCTAACAGCCATGAGATTAAGAGTGTGATCGGAGAGTTTTTGTGTTCTTCTGCGGCGGGTCTTGCAGAACTTAGCTCCGACCGCATGGACAGTTTCCACGAGCTTGTCATTCATATCGTCCACTGCATTGCAATCTTGTAGGCACTGAAAGCGGTTGTGTAACTCGAGCTGAAAGTTTTCGGGATTCTGGATTAGAGCACGAGGGGGACGGAGCGTTGACTTCATTAGACGAGACCTCTCCAACTTAACGTTTAGGTTCAGTGTGCCTCTAACCATTCGGTGATCGCTGCCAGTTTTCACCCTTGCGATCACTGAGACATCACTTAACAGTTGGCGTCTGGTCGTCATAATGAAGTCAATCTCATTTTTTGTCGAACCGTCGGGGCTCGACCAGGTCCAATTCCTGTGGGGCCGCTTCTGGAAGAAAGAGTTCATCATAAAGAGTCCCTCTTTCTCCATAAAGTCGGCCAGCTGCTGGCCCCTTCGGTTCCGTTGCCCTATTCCAAATTTCCCTAACTTCAGCTCACCGTTTTCTCTTGTGCCTAGTTTTGCGTTGAAGTCTCCCATCAACACCGTGTAGTGGGTTTTGGAGGAATGCATGGCTATGGAAATATCCTCACACATTTCCTCCACCTCCTCATCGGAATGTGCCGAGGTTGGTGCGTAAACCTGTATGACCTTCAGCGAATACCGTTTGGTGATTCTGAGTATCAGGTACGCGACCCTCGTCGACACACTCCCAATCTTTACAACGTTGTTGACGAGAGACTTGTGGACGATAAATCCGACACCTCCTTGGGACAGATGGTCGCCCTCCCGGTGATAGAACAAGTTGCCGGATTCGAGAATCACCGTGTCCTCCCCCTCTCTTCGGACCTCGGATAATCCTATAATACTCCAGCGCAACTTGTCCATCTCTTCTTCCAGCTCCAGGATCTTCTCGTCAGTCCTCAGTGTGCGTGCGTTAAATGTTGCCAGGTCGAGTCGTCGTAGGTGGCAACCGAACCTCCACCGGAGATTCTTAGCACCCCCTGCCCCGCCGTTACCATGGTCGCCACCGTAGCCAGGAATAGCGGAGCGGAGCGGCGGCTTGTAGTATGTTTTAATGGAAGCTCGCTTCAAGATATAGCCAATCTTGTCTGTGACTCCTCTGATATATGTTAGTACAGCAGGCGCACTTTTTTTACCATCCATCAGATGTAATATTTCTCTACAGGATGCAGGTGTGTACAAGCTAGATTGTGAATGTGGTCTCTCTTACGTAGATCAAACAAAACGACGATCGAAGACATGCAGGAAGTCGATGGATGCAGGTGGCTCAGGACCGTGCTTTGTGGCATTCCTTGAGGAAGGCCTATTTTCAGTAGCGGACTTGTGAAGGGCTGTAATGATGATGATGATGATAGAATTATACAAACTTTCATATTGATATATTTTTTAAAAAACCTTCCGCTGGGTTTCTTGCTGCTTCTTCCCAGGACAGAGGTATTTTTCCGAACAGGTGGTAAAGTAGAAAAGGCCTGAAGAGTCTGGATTAAATGTAGAACAGGAGGTACTTGTAATTGTTCATAATAAATTGGGTCTTTCACATATAAGCAACTCCTCCTTGAAGCGCTGTCATCGATTGGGAGCTCCGGGCAGTGATCAGACAAGAGCTGTACTTGTTCATTTCCAAAGTTATGATACTAAATCTGAAGTCTGGAGATCTAAGGCAAAATTAAAGATTACACCATACACAGTATCGGAGTTTCTCACTAAAATGAGACAGAGTACATATAAGAAGGCACGCCGACATTTTGGCATGAAGAATGTTTGGACTCTTGATGGAACCATAAACATTAGGCTTCCTGATAGTAGCCGCATAAAAATTTCCACTGAGGAAGAGTTTGATATCCTTCTTACTAAATGGCCCAAGCTAATTCTCTTTCCGTCACTGCGCTGAAAAGCCCATTAGAAACCAGTTCTCAGCAAGGTGGGGCCAGGCGTAGACAAGTCATCCCAGCGGTTCAAAGTGTAGAAATCAAGAAGACACGTCGTGTTGTGCCCAAAAAATAATTCCTCTGTAATCGGCAGTTTGTATTCTATCTTTAGTTCTTAAGTTCTTTTTATTGTATTTTATTTTTTATTTTTTTTTTTTTTGTTTGGTTTTCCATTTGTTTGTTCTCATTGTTTGTTATCATTTGTTGACGGTAATTGTATTACCTATTTACATTATTTGCTTGATTATAAAACAAACATAC
This sequence comes from Parnassius apollo, assembly GCA_907164705.1. Classification (NCBI taxonomy): domain Eukaryota; kingdom Metazoa; phylum Arthropoda; class Insecta; order Lepidoptera; family Papilionidae; genus Parnassius; species Parnassius apollo. The sequence continues at coordinate 1,915,652 of CAJQZP010000758.1, forward strand.
AGCGGATAATCTAATAGTGACAGTTCGACACAAAGAGTATATAATCACTATGTTTATGGAGTAAGCTTTTGTATAAAGGATAGAATAAGCTGTGTTTGAAAACTAATTGTACATTATTAATCTTGTATTTCGAAACTTAATCGTATTCCTTTGTTTTTTTTTTGTGTGGTACCTTCTTGCTGCTATGTTAGCAAAATGTAAGTTCTTTTGTATCACACTGTTAAAAATATTTTCTTTTTGCATTACTGTTTGTTTTGGTGAATTTTGTTGTCAAATAGTATCCATTAAGTTATCTTGTTAATTAAGTGACTAACTTAGTGATTAACTAACAGTAAACTTTTGTCTTATTATGCTTTGATCAAGTAGGCTAGTGTTAATTGCTTTTTTTTAATTCTTATTATCATTGTAAACTATAGATATTCCTTTGCAATCAGTCAACTGTTGGGTGATGTATAATATGTATTGAGTCGTATTCTGTAGTTAGTCTAACAATAATAACATATTATTATATTATCTAATAACATATTATTATATTATATTTTTTTATTTATTTAAGATTTATTATTCCTATATCTCTATTATTAATGTTAGATAAGTCGGATGATGAATCTTTTTATTCTGCCCATGATTCAGATATCTCGTCCGAGTCTTGTGATGGTAGTGATAGTATGTAGTAGCCCTCCCACCGCGATGAGCTGATCAATTTATTTCCTCCTCGTAAAAACTTGCTTAATATATGTCATGTCAATACTCAAAGCATTCCAAGTCATTATTTTTATTTTGAAGAAGTTTTTTCTATAGACTGTGTTCATGCAATCTTAGTATCAGAAAGTTGGCTAAAGCCATCATTAATGTCCAGCTTATATCCTCTAAACGATTTTGTTCTTGTGCGTAACGACCGAATTGAAAAAGGAGGAGGTGGTGTTGCCATATACCTTAGAGCAAACATCCCTTATAAAATAATTTTAGCTTCTCCATCTGCGTATTCTGCCTCACCGGAGTTTCTGTTTCTGGAAATGGATATCAAAGGTGTAAAGGCAATTCTTGGGGTAGTATACTGTCCACCTGCTGTTAATTTTTTCGACGCTCTTGAAAGCGCCCTCACTTCCACTTCATCTGAGTACACGCACTGCATAATAATGGGTGATTTCAATACTGATTTGTTGACAAATTCTTCTCGTTCTCAAAAATTTCGGTCAATCATAGAGTCAGTCGATCTCCAAATTCTCCCCTTAGCGGCAACTCACCACAACATTGACACTGACGACTCATGGATTGATCATATTATCACGGCTTCTCCCGATTATGTCATTAAGCACGGACAACTATCGGCTCCTGCTTTTTCACGACATGATCTTATTTATATATCATATAAGCTGATTTCTCCTAAACTCAATCCCGTCGTACTATACATTCGTAATTTCTCTAGAATGGATTTTAATAAACTTAAAATTGACGCCTATCGTATTGACTTAACCTCTTTATTTAAATCAACTTGTATTGACGATAAATTCTCAATCCTTAATAATATAGTTCTTGGTCTGTACAACAAATACGCTCCCCCAAACATCAAGTAAGAGTGAAGCGTTGACCAGCCCCGTGGATGACTGAGGCCGTAAAGTTGGCAATGACTAGGCGAGATCGAGCATTTGTGAAATTTAAGAAGCATCGTACACAGGACAGCTGGGGTCGCTACAGAGTGCTAAGAAACATGCATCAGATGTACGAAATGCTAAACGCCGTTATATCCATAGTAATATTGCAAACTCTTCAACCGCTGATGTGTGGAAATTTCTTAAAACACTAGGTATTAAAGTTCATACACTCTGGATGAAATAAATCATCACTTTATTTCTACTTCTCCTTCGGATCCCACAGTTGGTTCTACGACAATAGCTTCCATTCAATCCATGCCATCTCCTCCTATTCCTTTTTTTCACTTCTTACCTGTGACTGAGGATGAGATACAGAAATCTGTACTAGCTATTAAATCCAAGGCTGTGGGTTGCGATGAGGTTAGTAAGGTTATGGTATCCATGATCCTTGAGTGCCTTTTGCCTGCAATCACACATATCATAAACTATTCCCTTGACTCAGGTCAATATCCTACTCATTGGAAAAATGCATTTGTGCGACCACTTCCTAAAATACCTAATCCCTCATTACCTACCCATTTCCGACCAATTTCAATATTGCAATACCTATCTAAAGTTCTGGAAGCCTGTGTTCACAAGCAAATCACTATGTTCATAACCAAACACAATCTGCTGAATAAATATCAGTCAGGCTTTCGTGCAGGTCACATTACTACCACTGCATTGATAAAAGTTATAGATGATATTAGAATGGGAATGGATGAGCAAAAGCTTACGGTGGTAGTGCTTGTTGACTTTTCAAATGCTTTTAACACAGTCGACCACGATATCCTTATAGCCTTCCTAACTAATCTTAGATTCTCAATCCCAGCTTTGGAATGGTTTTCATCCTATCTTCGCGGCCGCCAGCAATCAGTACGATTAGGACAAGAGTTCTCAAGATGGGTTGACATTGAAACAGGTGTGCCGCAAGGCGGAATACTTTCTCCTTTAATGTTTTCTTTATTCATAAATTCTATCACTTCAGTTCTCAACTGTTCGTACCATCTGTATGCAGATGATCTTCAGCTCTATGTGCAATCTAGTGTTAACGACCTTAATGATAATATTCATAAACTCAACCACAAACTAGATGCCATTAGAGATTGGTCGTACAGACATGGTGTTTTGGTTAACCCAACCAAATGCAAAGCAATAGTTATAGGTAGTAGCAGAATGTTAGCTAAGATTAATAACGATAACCTTGCTCCCGTATTTTATGGCATAATGGCACGTTGTTGTCATTTTGTAAGTCGGTCAAAAATCTTGGCTTACATATAGACCATACCTTAAGCTGGGAAGTTCAAGTTGCCGAAACAAGCCGTAAAGTAACTGCCACCTTACGTTCTCTTTGTCGTCTCAAATACTTTCTGCCTTTTAAAACTAAACTTCTGCTAATCCAGACTTTGATGTTACCCATTATTGATTATGCGGATGTGTGTTACCCAGATCTATCTCAATATCTTCTCGATAAGTTGGAGCGCCTCCTCAACAATTGCATTAGATTCATTTTCGGCTTACGTAATTATGACCATATTTCCCAGTACCGATCTAAGCTTAAATGGCTATCTATTCGTCAAAGGCGGAGCTCCCGCACTTTGCAAGTACTACATTCAATTTTAAATGACCCCAATTCTCCCTCTTATCTTAAGGATAACTTTCAATATTTGTATTCTACTAACGATAGAGTTCCACATAGGAGTGGTTTCTATAATTCCTCGTTTACTGTGCAGTCCATAGAGTAATTAGACTTAGAGTGATAGTGTCATTCGAAATTCCGTTCAAAATTGAAGCAACAACATAATGAATACGTGCATAAGTGGTCTGTAATTACGTTTGCCCGCACGCACACAAGCAAATGAGTAATGTATGCAAGTAAATGACAAATTTTCCCAAAAAATGGGCAGTGTAATAGTATGATATTTAGGTTGCGTTTAGAATTATTTATTAATAATTTACAAAGAGAGAAATATAAAATTACTTACATTTGTTAACTAATATTTTATTAAAATTATTTATATACATAATATCACATGCTATCATAATATTCACAAATCTATTATGTCATTATATTATTCTGTTAGAAAAGATATATTTTTACTTTTTGAATAGGCGTTTTGTATTAAAACAAAATAATATTCGGAAGGAGAAAAATTATTCAAATAAAACACGAAACTAAAAATATTAATTAAATAACTATATACCCAAGTACTTAAACTAAACGTCTCTTACTTAATAAGTAATAACCCTGCATCTGCAACTGTTTTCTAAATAACTGCCGCTTTGATGACGCTATCCGAGAAATTTTATCTTTTTTGGATTCATATAAGAATCGAACTCTTACATAACGTTCTACAATAAGCCGCGCCAGATTTGTGTCGTGGTGTTGCGAATTGATGTGCTCTTCTACAATAGGAAATAGAGAACGACCAACGAGTTTGGCAATAATTTCGAGAGATAGCTCTTTCTCTGAATTGTTTTCATGTGCATTATGCTTAATATAATTTCGCATATTATTTTCAGCAATACTACAAATGGAGTAAACTTCATTAGAAATTTTCAGCAATACTACAAATGGAGTTAACTTCAATAGAAACGTAAATTAGTTAGTTTTCGTTAGTTTTCTTTGCGATTAAGTCTAATTTTTTCAATTCATTGAGCAGCATAGACCACCAACCACAACTACGAGACATGTAACGAAAGGCGACAAATTTCTATACTTCATCTGCTTAACCAGAGCCTATACAGTTGAACACGAACGCTATCCTGTTTAGTAGTGACCAGACAACAGACCTGTGCACTGCGTCCTTAGCACTACAATTTTTTTTTTAATTCAAACAGTCAAACATGCCCACTTGGGCAGTAAAGTGGTTTGATAGTGATAGCAGGAAACGTAATTTCAAGAAGGATAAAGTCACGTTAAAAATACTAAAACCATGAGGGTTCAACGTGTTCTGGTCGTAGTTCTGAGGCTGTCCTTGTCAACCACGCAGTATTATAGTTGCGTCTCTGTCTATCAATCAGAGGGGCTGCAGGCGGCACGTGTAAGTAGAAATGCCCAAAAAAGTATCGATGCAAGTTTATTTGTTATTATTTTTTGTGTAGACGAACAGTCATACTTATTAAATTTGTGTATATTAATATATATGTAATTTTAATTTGAAATCCAAATTACAGTTTTACAAACCCTAATTAATAAAAAAATAATGGTAATTTTTGTTTACATTTTTATATTACGTTAATTTTACCTAATGTAGATATTTTCACCTTATCGTCGCGGCCGAGGCCGAAGCAAAGTCATGGTTTTCGAAAGTATGTATTATGTTTGTGTATTTCTTAGACACATTCCGCTCTTAACGGATTTATGGTAGGCGATTAGCGTTGTAAATGACATGTAAAATACATGTATATATTTTAAAGAACTTTACTTGTATTAAACGGTGTATTTTACGCATCATTAATTTGTTTATAATTACGTTACGTTCTCATAGTCTCCTATATTTACGCGTACGATATATGGATGTGACACATCTCTTAGTTACATCTCACGCGCCACCCGCACACCTTTCTTTCTTCTAACCTTGACAGACTAATTTAATTAGAAAATCATAATGGTTTCATGTCTTGTAGGCTGGGTGGTCTGTGTTGAGCAGTAATAGTCAGACTAGAGGAAAATCTAAAAACGAATACGTTTAAATTGGCAATAATATTCAGGTTATTATCAACTTCACTTCATTAAAACAAAATAAATATTATTGTGCCATTTTGGCTGAACGTTAACTATTGTTAACTGTTGGCTAGTGGCAAAACCTATCGTCTTTTTAGGAAATGGCGAAGGTAAATCATTATTAGAACTTTAAAAACTTTCATGGGGTATTTATCCTAAAACACATACTATAAAAAAGATAAAAATAACTGCACATTAACAAAACAAAATAAAATCAATACATTTTTTCTTGGCAAGTGGGAACCCTAATAGTATTTGGCAATTAAAAATACCTATATAAACCCTATAATAACCCTAAAACCTTATAACCTAAATATTATACTTATAAAAAAATGTTAAGAGCCCTAAATCCTGAACTTTAAACCTTTGATTACCATTTCTATACTTTGTCAATTTATAAAAATTTAAGTAGGTACGTAAAACTTAAATTAATAAAACTTAAATAATAAAATTTTCAGCTTATTAGAAATCCTAACATCGACATCGACGTTTACAACTGAATGTACTCCACAGAACGTATAAACCCCTAAAGGGGATGTACTTGCAGATCCATACTCTTATCAAATGTAAGTTATGTATGCCACAATAATCCTTAAGATCTGTACTTTTTAAAGTAACAACAACTCTAGCGAAAGTCACAACTGACATTAGAATTAAATCGCAGTAAATATCTACCGCTAAATACAGATTCAAATTTCACACGTCAGTATCTCCATTGTGGTTTTTATGTTGGATTGCTTTTGCGTAACGAGGTTCAATTGTGGTTAAAAAAAGACTTTATCATCTTCTCTACCATCATCAAAAGACCACTGCTGATAATGAGTACATCTCCCGTTGTCGGAATGGTGTGCCTTAATCATCAAGCATGGCAGGCTGCTTGGGGATCGCGGTACCAAACAGAAACCCCTTCGACGCTACAGGCCGATGCCTAACTGAGTATTTACATCTCTCTTAAACGAGGTGGTATACCTTTTACACGTTTTAGAGTCACGCTGCATATACTCGTGACTGCCTCGTTGGTCTAGTGGTTGTAGTAGTGCGACTGCTGATCGTGAGGTCCTGGATTCGAATCCCGGGTCGGGCCAAAAATCTTTTTTGTCAAGAAATTCTCAGTAGCTGCCCGGAGTCAGGAAGTTGGCGGTGTCTCACCCCCGTGCCTCGGAAAGCACGTAAAGCCGTTGGTCCTGCGCTTGATCTCTCTCCGGTCGTGTCGGTTTACCGTCCCATCGGATTATGAGAGTGAGGGAATAGAGAGTGCACCTGTGCTTGCGCATACACTTGGGCACTATAATTCTGTCCTGCGCCGATGGCTAGCCTCCGTTGAGGCAGGCCGCCGTGGCCGAAATTCCGTCTGGAGGACATTATTAATATTATTATATATACTCGTATATATGTTATGGTTGCAGCATAAATTATTAATACTACAAATAATAAAGTATACTACATTAATTAGCACCGTTTGTAAGTGAAAATGAATTTAAAAAGTCATGTTTTTCGTAAAGCGGGTTCCAGCGTGATGGAGCTTCGGAGGTGGGAACACTTTCTTTGGCTAGCTTTATTTGTTTGAAGTTGGCTTCTATACATGAAATGCAGTAGCTGCCCACCATCATCCACTGTAAGTTGTTTTGTTACATTTGCTTAAAGAAACATCAGTGTTTTGTGTTCACTTAATATCGAGCATCAATATTGAGCATTTGATCTCAAATCAGTGTCTTATTGATGTTTAGGAACATGGGTCATCTCTATGTCTCACTGAAGTGCAGCACTTCCTCTTAATTTCGAGTATAATTTCCGCAACGAGTCGTGAGCAAACTTTTTATTGGTCGATATGACGTTGACCACGCTGACGCTTAACGTGATTGGTTCGTCAGCCGATTCTCGTCGTCTATTGGGTTCGCACGTTGGTATCATTCGACTACAAGAGCAATTTAAGTGACAACTTTTTAATTAGTTTATTTTTGATTAAAACTACTTTTACGGATTTTATCGCGTTTTATTTATTTTTAATACCCGACGTTTCGGGCGCTTTCCAGCACCCATGGTCACGGGGGACTGAGGTGACTGACGTCCCGATGTCATAGTTAACCCGGAGTACCTTCAGCTTTTTAATTATTGTCTTTGGTCCGATCTACGCAGAATGAACTAACTGTGTTTTGAAGACTTGCAGTGGTATGCTTGGGTTTAGTTTTAATTTTATTAATTATAGGATACCAAGCAGGTGGTAGTCCCAGCCTCCTTCTCTATTGAAATTAGGATGTTTTTTTTTTAATTTCAATAGCCTCACGTATCATCCTTGGTAGGAATCGGTTTTCATTCGCGAGGATTTGTGGTCTATCAAATCTGATGTAATGGTTGGGGCCATCTAGGATATGATCGCAAACTGCAGACTTCCCGGACCCGAAAAACGTCGGATATTAAAAATAAATAAAACGCGATAAAATCCGTAAAAGTAGTTTTAATCAATGTACGAGTATAGTGTTCGCGTAAATATAAGAAATCATTAGTTTATTTTTGTTAATTGTAGTGTTACCTCGTTGTTAATTGTTGTTTATGTATTTCTTGTTTTTAACTGTTTATGATATTTCTTGTTGTTAATTATTTTTTTGTTATAATTTGAACATTCGGATTTTGGGTTAAATATGCAGAGAAGAAAGAATTTGGTGTTAAATAAACAATCGCGACAAACGGTCTATTCAGTGTTTTGTTACATGAAATAACTAGGTATTGGGAAAAACATGATAGACGTTCATAAACAAACTGATAAGGCGACTAATGTCTTAGTAGCTACTGTACGTCGTATAGTTAAAGAAGTAAACGACTCAGAATTTCGAAAAAAAGTCAGCGAAAATATTCAATTATGAATTGAAATAACAACAGTACCTAATAATTTTGGCCGACAGTGTATCTACGCTAGCTCAACCCCCACCATAGTTCATCTGTGCTCACCTTTCGTGCCGGCAACTATAATATGTGGAAATGTACTACTTGCTCTAGTGCGTGACGGACTTGACATGTCCTCGATTACACATTTCATTTGTGAGACATGCAGTGGGCCACGACGTTTTTTACTGTTGAACACTTGTTAAAATCATAACAATGATATGATTGAGGTTGCTCGCGTAACATATTGTTAAATTTAAGGCGAATGCCTCGCCCTGGGTAATCACGGGCCATATTTTTTTATCTGCGCGACGCAAAGAAAGGTAATGTGTTTATCAGTCTATGTATGTTCGTTCCTCTTTTATGGCGCTTTAGAGGCCAAACGCGTGGGTCGATTCTGATCACTGCAGATATGAGAGTAATCAAAATTCAATATGGCGACAACTAGATGCCATATAGTGAAAAAGAAAAAAATAAAGTCGACGAACGATAATTGGAGACCCTACATTGATTAGGTGATTGAAAATCATCGTTAGGTTTCTCTCTCTAATCATTTTTCATTTTGAATGACTATTTATAATCTATAACGATTTAAAGTTGGTTAGCGACCATTCTCACTTAAATTTTCTATTTTTTTTTTAATAAAATATATGATAAAGTATTTCGTGAATTCTCTACGCCGGCACTACATCCCGTGCCATAGTGATGAGCAAAATTGGTCTTAAACTTGCAGCCTTGGTCTTGCGATTTAGCAAGACCTAGACCAAGATCATAGACTTTCTAGAAAAACCGAGATCTCAGATTCACTAGCGAGACCAGGACCAAGACCGATTGAACAAGAACAATACCGAAACCAAGGCCAAGAATGCGACACCAAAGTGCAAGACTAAATTAAAAATTATAAGTTCCGTTTTATATAGGATATTGTACGAGAATATTTGTCATAACTTCAATATAAATGTTTTTATCGGAACAAAACATATTGTGTATTACCCCACTAATTTTTAGTGATGAGCAAAATCGGTCCTAGTATTGCAGTCTTGGTCTTGGTCTTGATTTGCTCATCACAACCGTGTGTGTTGGAAACGACGACAAAGGGAACTTAACCAGAAAATGGGCAGCAGCTCCTGATAACTAAAAAAATAACTGCGGCTGCTGCGCTAATATTAGAGCTGTAATAAATGTACAGGAATCTATCGGGGATGTTCAGCAGTTGACTCTTAATGGGCGATAATGATCCATTTTGTGTCACTGCTCTATAGAATTTCAGCGAAGGTGCGACTTCTACTACTGCGATCGACAATCCGACTGTTAATCGTGATACTTGCAGTAGTACGTGGTAGAGCCACGCTGTAGCGTGGTATAGCTACAGCACGATAAGTAAGCTCGACTGAGGAAGGAACACTATCGCACAGAATAACATCGTGAAATAGCAGCATAGCTTTATTAATAACATTTTATTTTAATTAAAAAAAAAACAGATTATATATCGACTAAAACGGCTAAACTGATTTATATAATTCTTTTTTATCAAAAATGTTCAGGGGCGATCCCATATTAATTTAAAGAAAAAATTCCATCCTTAAAAGTGAAAAATAGGTAACGAGGATTTTAATTTACAAAAGGTAAACGGAATGATAGTCGTTAACTTTAACTTGAGAATTCTTTGAATCATTGAATATGGTAAAACAATTAAAATTCGAATAAAACTAAAAAAATATATCCTATATATATATACATAGTACCTTCCGAAATCCAGGCTTTACTTGTACTTTTAGTAATGATTTCTTTCTTATATTTACACAAACAATACAAATATTGAATGACACTATTTTACGTATACTAATTAACTTATTACATCCGGAATTTCAGTAGGTACTTTACAATATCTGTGTAACGGGAAAAAAAAACAAAATCCGTAAAGACTGGTTTAATTTTATCATATTTTCGTAGTATTTTTTAATCAGTCTTATCACGCTATCGTATCACGCTTTATTAGCTTCGCGTGTATCCATCTAGGGATCTATATATGTAACGAAACTTTTGATGTAATTTTCAGTAACTTGTAGACGGTTAAGTGACTTGAAAATTTGCATTCGTCAAGGATCGATGACCATACAATAAATTAATAACTTTATCCTGGTATCCTGATTACCAGCACAATTCTCACAGCTCATGTTCAATGCATGTTTTTGAAGTTTTCTAACATTTTAATATTACTGTTTTGAGTTTAGTTATTATATAAAGGTTTACTTCGCTTTAAAAATAGTTTCCTAACAGTGCGAGTAATTTAACGGGATATGTTGTAAAGCCAGCAGTGAGGCAGATAATCTTCGTAACGATATAATAATGCCACGCTCGCAACTCGTTTTAAGTACACAATGACGAAAGCTGATGATTTGAGTTGTAGTGTCAGGGTCATGGACCTGTTGACTGTGTAAGCGACGTGGTGTTTGCTTAAAAAGTAACAATGTTATATTATAGGAACCACACTTCACAGCATCTACTTACCGTCAAGTAGACAGTATGCTTATTTGTTACATATAAAATATACATAAACACTCACGCCTGTCAACCAGAGGGATAGGCAGAGACTACAGACTTCCATTTGGCACGATCCTGACACACCTCTCTCGCCTCCTTCACATCCATACACCTGCGCATACGTGCCCGTCGGTTAAGGGTACTCCTAATTTGGCCCGTTTTCAATAAATCGCCAATTTGGTCGATAAATTTTCACCTAGGACGTCCCTTTCCGACTCTGTCCTTCACTTCTGCAACATAAATTTTCTTTGTCACTCTTTCCTCATTCATTCTTTCCACATGTCCAAACCACCGAAGCATTCCTTTCTTAATCCTGGTCACAACATCATCTTGCAAACCACACTCCTCTCTTATTACACAATTTCTTACCCTGTCGTTCAGATTCAGCCCTAATATACTCCTTAACGACCGCATTTCTACTGCATTGATTCTACTCTCGTGCTTCTTCTGCCACACCCAACTTTCACTACCATACGTTAAAGTAGGGACCAACACATCATTGTGAATTGCCATACGTGCCTTTTTTGACACATTTTGACTCTTCACAATAGAGTGCAGGGCCCCATTTACTCTATTTCCCGCATTCACTCGTCGTTCTATATCCTTATCATATCGCCCATCCCTGCTAAATACGCAGCCCAAATATACAAACTCATCTACTTGCTCGATCAACTCCCCTTCTATTCTTATTTCACAAATCGTTTTACTTTCTTCTCTTTCAAAAACCATAACCTTCGTCTTACTTGCGTTCACTTTCATACCCCTTTCTTTTAATGATCTGTTCATTAATGTAACCATCATTTGCAACTCGGCCACCGACGACGCAAGGATAACTTGATCATCGGCGTACAAAAGACATTTGACGGTTAACTCACCCATTCTTAATCCGCATTCTTCAACTTTCAAATTTTGCAAACAACTGTCCATAAATAGGTTGAACAGCCACGGGGAAGCCACACAGCCCTGTCTGACACCTTTATGGGTGTCAAACCAGTCCGAGTAGACCCCGTTGATCCTAACACAAGCACTAGAATCCCTATAAAGAGACTCCAATGCCTGTATCTAGCCAGCGCTCAACCCAAATGAGTTCAGTGTTTGCCATAGCACATCCCTATCCACTCTGTCATAGGCCTTTTCCAAGTCCATGAACACACAAAAAACCTTTTGGTTTTTGGCCAAAAACTTCTCCGCGATCATGATCATGAAAAGACTTGATCTGTACATCTCATTCCCTTTCTGAATCCCGCTTGCACATCCCAAATTTTTCCATGAGTTTCTTTCATGACCCTTTCAATCAGTACCTTAGCATACAGTTTTCCCACAATGCTAAGAAGGCTGATGCGACGGTAGTTTTTATAGTCCTGCTGCGACCCTTTTCCTTTATATACTGGGACTATCACGGCTTTGCACCACTCTACCGGTATCCGCCTCAGTTCCCAGCATAAATTAAACAAGGTGTGCAGCACGCCTGCCACGACCTCCTCTCCAGCCCTTAGCATTTCGAGTGAAACTCTATCATATCCGGCAGCCTTACCCGCTTTCATGCTTTTCATTGCTTTCATTATTTCATCTATACTTATCTCGCTACCTCTTTCCTCTTCTTTCGGAGTTTCTACTTCACTTAGTACACACGTTGTCTCCTCACTCATAAACACGCTTTCAAAATATTCCTTCCATCTCTTTAAACTCAAAATTTCGTCTTTCGGAATATAGCCATTGTCGTCTCTTATAACATTCATCATAGGCTGTTTTGAATGTCCCCTGGCAGTTCTTACAAGTTTCTAGAATATTTTAATATTTGCCTGGAAGTTATTCGATATTCTTCTATCATTCTTATCCGTTCTTTCTTGCTTTTTTCTTTCAACTACTTCTTTTACTCTCTTATTAAGATGTTTAAGGACTGCCTTTTTTCTTTCAATATCATTATTCGTATCGTTATAATTGCCAGCCTTTGTTGCTAGTAAATCTAGCCATGCTCTCTTCTTTGCTTCAACTTACCATACTTATCTCATCATCCCACCATAACGTATTATTTTTCCTTTCATTCTTCCTCTTACTAACACCACATACTTCGGTAGCTGCATCCACTAAACCTTTCTTTACATTTTGCATACATACATTCATTTATACATACATTCTCCAAGTCTAACTCCTTCATACATAATTCATCCAAACCACTTATATTTTCTTTCAGTCTACATTTGAACTTGTTTCTCTCACCTTCATCTTGTAACCTTTCTGTTCTAATACGCTGTAACGCAGTGGTAGACACAGATGGTCGATGGCGCCAACGCCTGAATAGACCATTAATTCGTCATAAAACCAAATAATGATCCGTTCCTACGTTAGAACCCCGGTAAACCCTTGTATCTACCACTGCGCCCCTCAATCTTTCATCCATAATTATGAAATCTATCATGCTTCTATCGTCACCTCTTTCCCAAGTATACATGTGAATCCTCTTGTGGCGAAAGCAAGTGTTCGTCACAAAAATATTCTTTTCCATACATATGGTGAGGAGACTTTCACCATTCTCATTTATACTTTCATCACCAAACGTTCCCAATATCCTTTCATAACCAAGTCTCCTCACCCCAACCCTTCCATTAAAATCTCCTAGCATAATAATATTTTCATTTCCCTTACCCTTCATTAACACCATCCTTACCATTTCCCAAAACTGGTCTCGGGTATAAGTGGGCTTAGACATGTCTGGGGCGTAGACCCCTAACACAAACAACTTCTTTAAGCCCACTTTCATTCGTATCCATAGCAGTCTTGGGCTTACACATTCATACTCTTTCACACATTGGCCCATTCTTTCTGAAAGGATGATACCTACCCCCCTGGCATGCCCGCTCGATCTCGTCTACACCAGACCAGTATGCGGTATACATGCCATGTGTAGTGACATCCTTCCCCCTTCCCCCTTCCTTTTCGTCTCATTTACACATAACACATCACCCCTAATTGCCCCACATACATTCAACGTAGCCAGACGGGCCTCTGCAATCCACTTTTCGCCTCTCCGGGAGACATAACGTGACGGGTGGGAACGGGGAGAACATTAAAGGGGCGCCGGGAACTCGGGGCCATTTCTTTTATATAGTTCCTCATGGTGCGAAAATATTGGGTAGTATGTTTTACGCCGCTACCTCGGCGTGGAGCCGAGTCTGTGGTATCGGCTTGTCGCTCATTTAGCACCACCCGGGGGACACGTGTAGGGTGGGCCTAGGAATAGGTGGTCATAGCCTACGGACGCGAGCGACTTATCCCCCTTATTTGTTACATTACGGTTATCGAGTTTGAATGCATATTCTCTACTTGAATATTTTATTTGCATATTGAGCATGTGGTACCTTGAGGAGCACCAGCTGATAAGTGACTGCCAGAACGGTTTTCGTCAAGGTCTTCAGGGTTTATCTGAGACACAGATGAGCGCAGGCGATCGAATCTAAGGAGGAAGCTTTGGTAGTCAGTTTGGACGTAGCGAAAGCCTGCGATCGTGTTTGGTACAAAGCGCTTCTCTCGAAGCTTCCTTCCTATGGGCTTCTCGAGAAATTGTACAATTGTATCACTAGTTTTCTTGCAAATCGGAGGATCAAGGTCGTAGTAGAAGGTGCATGCTCGGATTACAAGCCGTTTAACGCTGGTGTTCCAAAAGGCTGCGTACTGTTGCGTGAATAAGTCAACTAGCGCCATCTAGTGTCAGGAACGAGAGCGAGGGGAGCTTTGCAGAAAATGACATCACAAATTTCTCAACCGACAGCGCCATCCGAAGAACTAAGTTTCTAGAAAATCTACACTCGACCACTCGTCGCTTTGCGCGCATTTACTTCATTGCTAATTTATATAAATAGGCGCTGCAAGATGCGATCGTGGTAGTATTGAATTGGCGATACGAGCGAAGCTTCGGAGCGGAATTAAGTGAATTAGTGTGTTTGATTATTAGTGTTTTAAGTTTTAATTTGTGTAAAGTAAATTAAAGTGTTAATTTAGGTAATTTTCTCGGCAATTTTTATTGTCACGAACCTCAAGCTCGTAACAATTGGTGTCAGAAGTGGGATAAAATCATGCCGATTTTACCTAAGGAGGAAACGGAGGGTGTCCGTACCCGAAGTCAACGCCAGCAGGAGACGGACCAAAGAAGATTTGGTGGTGCAACGCCGCAGACGTCGGAGGGCCAGCCGCCGGCTGCAGGCCCGTCAGCAGCTCCTACATCTGCAGCACCTGCTATGATGTTGATGTTGCAGGAACAGGTCCGTCAGTTGAAAGAGCAGCTGCAGAGCGGACAAGAGGAACAGGCCCGCCGACAGGAGGAACAGGGCCGTCCGTTGGAAGATCAGCAGGTGGAACAGGCTCGTCGGTCGGAAGAGCAGATGCTCCTCATGAAGGACCTTCACGCTACCTTTGGGAAAGAGATAAGGGACGTGAAGGATAGGGTTGCTCACCACGACAACCGCCTGTCGGAAGCTGAAACCCGAATCGAAGAACATGAAAAACGAATCAACCATGTGAACAATCGGCTTGACAACGTGATGGCTGACGTGAAGAAAACGCTAAACGACCTCAAACTTGGGGATGGAACTACAGCTCCCGTAGTAGCTGCAGCACCTTCGCTACGTGGATTCAAAGTGCCGCCGTTCGACGGGACCTCTTCCTGGTCGGCCTACAAAATCCAGTTCGAGGCCGTCATGGAGGCGAACGGCTGGAATAAAAGCCAAGTCATGACTGCACTCACCCTAGGCCTGCGCGACCAAGCCTTAACTGTGTTGGAAGCTCTCGGTAAGAAAGTGACCTATGAGCAGCTTCTTGAGACCTTGGAAGCGAGATATGGCGACGCTCATCTGGAACACGTCTTTCGCGCGCAGCTTAAAGATCGCGTGCAGCGCAGCAACGAAAACTTGCAGCAGTGGGCCCTTGAGGTGGAGAAGATGGTTCGAAAAGCATACCAGTCTGTACCTGCGCTCATTGAAGGGAACCTGGTTCAGACATTCATCGACGGCATCCGCGACCTTGAAGTCAGAGCTGCTGTGAGACTCGGGCACCACGACACGCTTAAGAATGCCTTGGCCCATGCACTGGAGGTGGAAGCCGTGCGGCAGGATAATCGTTCCCATCGCATCAGGGAGGTTGCAGCAGCTACAGTTCGCGACCGCAATAGAGGATACAGCCCTAGGTGCTATGGCTGTGGGAAAAGGGCCCTCGTCGCTCCCGCTGCCCGAAGCGAACGATAGAAAGGGAAGGTGATCGATCTCAGGGGGGTAGTGCGGCCAACAGCACCGCCCAGTAGCAGCAGGGAAACGAGTAAAAGCCAGAACTGCGGGGCGGGTGCTGGCTGATGTTAAAAGAGCCCCAAGGATCTTGATCTCACAAACCCATGATGGGAACAGTCTAATCATCAAGGGCGAGGTCAACGGAATGCCGTGCAAACTGACCATAGACACTGGAGCCTCTAGTACGGTTGTTAGTTCCCAACTTATAAGTCAGTTCCTTGGGGACTCCGCATACAACCGAGAACGCATTAATTTGGTAACAGCCACCGGTCAGCGTATACCCGTCCGTGCAGAGAAGGAGATGGAGTTGAAGCTAGGCAACGTGATCTACCTGCATAATGTCATCGTGGCTGATATAATGCACGACTGCATCCTAGGCCTAGACTTTATGAGGAATAATTGTTGTGAGATCGACGTTAAGCAAGGTGTTCTGAAATGTGGACAGGAGGAACTTTTTATGGAAGGTGCGTTACCAGGGAACGTGTACAGCATTAAGAAGATTGTTCTTCCGCCGAGATCGGAAACGATTGTTCCGGTTAGTCTTCCTCGAAACGCTGGGCAAGCTCACCGTTGTGTACTTGTGGAAAGGGTAAACAATGACCTTCCGTGGAAAGTAGCTCGATCCTTGGTCAGGACCACTGACATCTCAGGAGTACATGTGCTGAACCTTTACGACCGGGAACAGATTATAGAAAAAGGCACACTGATTGGTACTTGTGAGGAAGTGGATTGGTTACGTCGGTGCCAATATATATCGAGTGGGACCCCCAGCAAGGATGCAGAAACGAGAGTGACCACACTTTTGGAAGACTATCGCATTGTTCTCTTCCCGAACGAATTGGTCAAGGCGAAGAAGTTGTTACTCAAGTACGCCGATGTATTCTCATCAAACGATGTTGACATAGGAAAGACTGGCTTAGTTCAACACAAAATAAACACAGGAGAAGAATTGCCTATCCGTCAGCGGCCAAGAAGATTGCCGGTAGCACGTGAAAAGGAAGTGGAAACCATGATTGAAGGAATGGTGAAGGATGGTGTTATTGAACCTTCCTCTAGTCCATGGTGTTCACCTGTGGTGCTGGTGAAGAAGAAGGATGGCAGCATGCGGTTTTGTGTTGACTACCGCCGTCTGAACGACGTTACGAAGAAGGACAGCTATCCCTTGCCAAGAATTGATGACACGCTGGACATGCTTACAGGAGTAAAGAGGTTTAGCACGCTGGATCTAAAAAGTGGCTACTGGCAAGTTGAAATTGACCCTAAGGACAAGGAGAAAACTGCGTTCTCGACGGGAAAGGTTCTGTGGCAATTTAAAATAATGCCGTTTGGGTTGTGCAATGCTCCAGCAACGTTTGAAAGGCTGATGGAACTTGTACTTACCGGGCTAATTGGCGATGCCTGTCTGGTCTACTTGGATGATATCATCATCGTAGGCCGTAAGTTTGAGGAACACCTTCAAAACTTGGAACGCGTGCTCATGAAGATTAAGAGTGCCAACCTCAAGTTGAGTCCGAAGAAATGTTCACTATTCAAACGGCAAGTCAACTTTTTGGGGTATGTAGTATCGGAACAAGGTATCCGCACAGATCCAGAGAAAATCGCCGCTGTCAAGGATTGGCCGGTTCCAAAAGACAAGACGCAGGTTAGAGCATTTTTGGGTTTGTGCTCCTATTACCGGCGATTTGTGAAGAACTTTGCAGATATAGCCAAACCTCTGCACAAGCTAACCGAGGAGAAGCGACATTTCCGCTTCCGGATGAAAGTTGCAATATCGCATTCCAGGAGCTCAAGGACCGTCTGTGCAAAACACCTATTTTGGGATACCCTGATGCAAGCAAAGAATTTATAGTTGACACAGACGCAAGTGATATAGGACTTGGCGGTGTGTTGTCTCAACGGAATGGTGACCAAGAGGTCGTGATAGCGTACTTCAGCAAGTCGTTGTCAAAACCGGAAAGGAACTAATGTGTCACAAGACGCGAATTGCTCGCTGTGGTAAAGTCGTTGCAGCATTTTAGCAAATATCTTCTGGGACGAAAGTTTCACTTACGAACTGACCATGCTGCACTAAAATGGCTATTGCAGTTTAAAAATCCAGGAGGACAAGTTGCGAGATGGATTGAACTACTGCAGGAATACGACTTTGAGATCGAACATCGCAGCGGAAAATCTCGCGGCAACGCAGATGCATTGTCAAGAAGACCTTGTCCTGAAGATTGCAACCATTGTACTAGGCAAGAGAGTAAGGAAGAGGTATCCGTGAGGATGCTCAGGACGGACCACCTCAGCAACGAATGGAAGGACAGCTTACAACATGCACAGCAGGAAGATCCGGACATTAAGCCGATTCTGAAATGGATAAAGGCCAGTGCTCCCAAGCCTAAGTGGAGCGACGTCTCAGCAATGAGTTCGACCACTAAAAGCTATTGGGCCCAGTGGGACAGCTTGCTGCTTCAGGATGGAGTTCTTGCTAAGCCATTTGAGGTTATATTTCCCCTTAAGGGCAAGTAATTAAATTGATTTTTTTAATATACAAGAAAAATCAGCTGAAAGTTATTTTGACTGCATAATATGTCTTCGTCCGCCGTAAAAAGAACACCAGCAATACCTCGTCAGCAAATTTTATAAGGATTATTATAAAATAAGTAAATACTGGGTCAGCTTGATACTGTATATTTTTATTGATTGTTTCCAAAATAAATTGTCCTAATACAATATTATTATTTGGTCAACAGAATTATACAATCGTTAATTAGGTTTCCTAATTATATTTTAGTAGATAGCGTAGTCAGACCATTAATCAATGTAATGATTGATATTATAATAACTTAATGAAGCAAAAAAATTGCACACTTTTATTGCTGTTAGAAATAAAATTAATTAGCAAATCAAAATATTTTTTTGTGCTCGACATAATAGAATTCGAAAAGCTATTTGATGTTGTACAGTAGAACTTCGATCAGATAAAGACCAAGGGAAACGTTAAATAATTTAAGTTATTGAGGTTTTTACTTACTAAGGGTTTAAGTTAAGGAGTTTTTATTGGTTTATGTTTGTACTTACAGAGGTTCGTTTATGAGCTTTGTTTAGGAATTATGTACATACATAAACGAGCTAGGTTAAATGCTAATGAAACTTTTAAATGTAAATACATATGTACAGCATGTATAGATCGTCTAAGCTGAAATGACGCGCCCCACTATCGCACACAAGCAAATTTAAAATATGGACGCAATACATATACAAATGCCATTGTAATTGGTCATTCGGTTGTCGGTGAGACTCAAGCGTAGGAGCACGCGTCGTTCGATTGTAAAAGTACCGTCAGCATGTCGACCAAAAAACATTTACGGAGTCAAGTAAGTAAAATAATACGTTATTGCTTAAAATCTTATTTAATCATACATCGTTTTTATGGTGGTTTACATGCATACATTTTACAGGCAAAAGAAATTACTGCGAAAGTGTACCGCAGAATGAAATATGAAGCGGAAAATGGAGTGGAAAAACTATCTGACGCTAGATGGCGAACTGCTCAAGCCGTTGGTGTTAGTGAATCTACGATTACACGAATTTCGAAAGAAGAGAAGCAAGCTAGTACATCAAATGATACGTCACAAAAAATTTTTAGATCGCCCTCAAAACCAAAAAGGAAGCGTACCAAGTCTAACCTGGATGATTTTGATATGGGTATACTTCGCAGAACGATAGCGACATTTCATACAGAATTTAATGAATTACCAACGTTAAGAAAGCTGAAACAAGTATTAACAGAAAGAATTGGTTTTAACGGTTGTATAGAAACTCTGCGTATCATTTTGAAGGAATCGGGCTACGAGTGGTCCAAAATAGATGACAACCGTAAAGCTTTAGTAGAAAAGCATGATATCCAAATGTTACGCTTTCAATATTTGAGGCAATTAAAAAAATATCATGACGAGGGCCGCTATATCGTATACACAGATGAAAGTTATGTTCATACAACACATCTGCAAAACATGTGCTGGAAACCAGTCAAAGGAGTATCAGCAGTGCAAAAAAAGTTGTCGAAAGGTACTCGGGTCATAATTGTTCACGCTGGTGGATGTGAAGGATTTGTTCCAAATGCTAGTTTGGTGTATAAAGCAAACTACACAAGTGGAGATTATCACGACAACATGAATCTGGATAATTATAAGAAATGGCTCACCACACAATTACTGCCCAATCTCCCGGTAAAGGCTGTCATCGTTGTGGATAACGCTTCTTACCACAATGCTTTATTAGAAAAAGCTCCCAACTCCAACTCAAATAAGCAAGTCATGCAAACGTGGCTTGCAGAAAAAAATATTCAGTTTGACGAATCAATGAAAAAAATTGAACTGTACGATCTTATTTTAAAAAATAAGGACAGATTCAAGAGGTTCGTTATTGACGAACTGATTCAATCAAAAAGGGTTTGAAATTCTACGACTACCACCTTATCACCCGGAACTAAATCCAATTGAAAATATATGGGGGATATTAAAATACTACGTGGCTAATAAAAATGTTTCACAAAATTTTACATCCATTATGTCACTTATAAATGAACGACTCGAAATGATTGATAGTACTATGTGGGCAAATGCATGTCGGCATG
Organism: Parnassius apollo; assembly: GCA_907164705.1. Taxonomy (NCBI): domain Eukaryota; kingdom Metazoa; phylum Arthropoda; class Insecta; order Lepidoptera; family Papilionidae; genus Parnassius; species Parnassius apollo. Next base: position 1,936,334 of record CAJQZP010000758.1, read on the forward strand.
TTGAAGACACAGAAAAACAGTATTTGCAATATTTTGACATGGACTTTGAATTTATTATTTCTGTTAATGACTCTGATTCAGATGAAAGTGAATCTATGGAGATGAGTGAATAGTGATACTTTACATAATTTACATGCATATTATTATAGTAATTATACTAATTTGTAAAATAAATATTTCGAAAGAATATCAGTCTGGTTTAATTAATCTACATAATTACAAAATAAAAACAATATATTTTGAACCATTAATTAACAAATAGAAGAAATACCATCATAATTAAATAATTTAACTTCAATTTCTTTGTAGACCGTATTTGCTAAGAAGCGGATTTTCTTAGATTTTTTGTCCAACTTGTCATAATTGCCTGAAGGTGGCAGAGAGCGGACGTTTTGTTTCATACAATGCCCCAACGCTGCTCCCTAAGGAGAGCGTTGTCGGATTTATCACGCGACTAGTCGACCGTCACGTAGGCATACAGATCATAGTTCGCGGAGCAGTCGACGCTCAAACACAGATGAAGCGTCGTTATTAATATTTACACTCACACATCGAAATCAACTAATTAAGTAGTGGGGCGCGTCATTTCAGTTTAGACAAGCTTTACGTGCTTTATTTTAGGTTTAAAGATACATCTCTTCAAGTTTATTTTATTCTACATAAAAAGTCGGTAATTTTTTTGTTTCAAACTATTCACACTTTCTGTATCAATTTTATTTTTAATATTAAATAAAGAAGAGAAACTATCACTCTCTGTGTTACTGCATTTCTCTATAAAAGATCGTAAATTGTTTGCAGCTATCCTTGCTTCCTTGGTATATCTTGTGGCTCGTCATTTAAATTTTGGTCTATATTATCGCTCTCAACACCATGAATAACGAAGACTAAAAGCTAATGATACAAATAAGTTACTGTACTTAGACCTTAGTGTATTTTTTACATTTGAAGCATTAACAATGGTCTACAGGCCCATAGTAAGCAGTGAGGACTTCTTTACTCATGTGTTGTTAGCTTGTATAGGGAACCTTTATTGTTTGCAAATTCATTTAAAATGACTCATTGAAGTTGCAAAGGTCGTCTTCGTTACAACTTTGAGTTACTGAGGTGCGATGCCCAAATTATCGTTTAAGTTATAGAGGGTTTGTATTTTAAGTAAGAGAGGTTTTGGACTCCGAGTGAAAGGGAACAGAAAATTTTATGATTTTATGGAGGTTATTACGTTATAGAGGTTTAGGCTATCAAGGTTCTACTGTATTACTTTTTTACCTGGAAAAGCTACGCTGTAGCTATATTAGTTGTAGCACGAATGCTCAACCGGGGTAGGACCACACTCTCACATAATACCAGCGTAAAAGAGCAGCTAAATAATGTTTCGTTTAGTGAGTTTTGAGAACCGGATACCGTTTTTACTGCAAACGAGGCATTCCATCTTAGTCCTCAGGGGTGACGACGCATCTTCATTTTGATTCTTAATCGAGTGTAAATGTAGATGTCTATGGGTCACAGCTTCCACTTACCATTATTAGTTATCGGACGTAAATGGCTCAAGGCATATCCGGCAGTGGACTGGCCAGCTGATAAATATCACAAAGAATGTTAGTTTATGTCACGGCTAAAAGCCAAACACTCACCTAGTTTTAGCGATCAGTAAATCGAATTTACCTAAGTTTAATCAAACCACAGTCGGCTACACTTAGTTGTAGCCGCTTAAGCCAAGATGTACCTAAACCAAAGACGTTTTCACCAATTTCCTGGTGAGCGTCGAAGTATTCGTCTATACAATATATCTTATAGAACAGACATGTTTATGCAAAGTTTTTTTTTTGTTTTGGCACCAAAGCTCTACAACATATTGCCTGAGGACATACGACTCCACCAAGCACTGAATTGTTTTAAAAGTAGGTCACTAAAATGTTTAACTGACACTGCATTTAATTCTATTAAAGAATTTCTTCAATTTAAGTGACGTCAAAACGTTAAAAATAATGACAATTTTATGAAAATTAATTTTAATCTTATTTATTAATTTAACTATATTTATTCTAACTTCGTATAGAAACTTTTAGATTACTTGAATTGATGCCGTTAGTTTTATATTTTGGAAAATGAAATTTAGATATTTTATACTGCATGGCAAATGGTGGATCGCAGCGCCACTGAATTTCTTCTTTATTAAACACCTTATAACCTGTCGATCACAATAAAATTTATTTAGCTTGATTGATATAACAGCACTGCGGCTAAAAATCCGTTACGTATATTCTTAATAATCAACAATTCTTAATAACAATTGTAGAATAATTGAAACAAGCAAATTAACGTTTCTTATTAAACCTCTAATTCGTTTGACTTTGAGATTCTCAATATAAAGATGACGAAGTTCAATAAAAGAAACCTCTAACGGACCTAAATGCGCAATTCTACATCTAAACAAAGAATTATGTTTATTGGGGTTAATAACGGTACCTACATGTAAATGGCTTACAGTTATTCCGCTTCTTATAAACCGTCGTTATGTTATTTCCCAGCTGATTATATCGGAAGTATCACCATGAGGAACATAATGGTACGTACATTTATTATTTACTTTTTTAATATAGTCACCCGGTTAATCTGGTCACTTTCTTTTAACTCAAAAACTAAAGCCTTGTTTTCAGAGATGGCTTTGTGATACGATAGCTCTTCATCAGTCAATCAAATAATAAAGGGTCAAAAGGGCGATGTTATATCGACGCCATTTTGACAGTTGACATTATAGTAAATATTTTAGTCGATTTTAGTATGGTGTAATATAGTGAGTTTTTCAAGTAGATTTTTCGATGTTTTTCTAATTATTGCCAAAGCTTGTTTGCTATTTTTTTAATATAATAGTTATAGTATACGACTTTATGTTTTTGTCTCTATCCTGCTACTAGTTTTGGTTTCATAGGACGGCAAAGCTTAAGGTATATATATATATATATATATAAATATATATATATATAAAATATATATATATATATATATTACCCTCACGTACCTTATGTTAAAAATTAATTGGCTAACATCCGTGTAATAAAGTAAAATGAGATGTCTTACTTAGTTTAAAGAGCACTTCGCTGAATTGCGTGCACTATCCCCGCCATCAAGAACCCCAACACCACTACACTAGTTAAATAATGTCCTCCAGACCGAATTTCGATCACGGTGCGGCGGCCTGCCTCAACGGAGACAAGCCATCGGCGCAGGACAGGATAAAGTGCGCCATTGTATGCGCAAGCACAGGGGCACTCTCTATTTCCTCATTCTCGTAATCCGATGGGACGGTAAACCGACACAACCGGAGAGAGCTCAGGCGCAGGACCAAGGGTTTTACGTGCTTTCCGAGGCACGGGAGTGAGACACCGCCAACGTCCTGACTCCGGGCAGCTACTGAGAATTTTTTAACGGAAAAACTCAATAATTGATTTTTCAGCCCAACTCGGGATTCAAACCCAGGACCTCATGATCGGCAGTCACACTCCTACAAACACTAGACCAACGAGGCATTCACTAGCAAAGACAGCAGTGTTTCTCTGCGGTGGCTGACTCCTAAACTAGCTAGAATAGGGTCTCCGGTGCATAAGACAAATGATAGACAAAAAAAAATGGAATGTTTTTATTTTTTAAAATAAACTAAACTGAATAACTAAAAAAAAACGTACGGTACATATAAGGTGGGCGTACCATGGAAGGCCACTCTAACAAATAAACAGTTATTATTCGTTTATTTACTGGATAAATGAAATTAACAAATATTTAAGTAATACTTAGTTTTATTATTACGTAACATATAAAACACTTTCTTAAATGGCAGATTTAATCAACATTGATTGAACTTAAGTTTCATTGGACTCTTCCAAATGGCTTTGCTAGGAACAATACTCCTTAGAAGGCCATATAATTTCACAGTCATTTAACACTAAAGTTTAATAAATAGCGACTAAATCTACAATAAAAAGAAGTGGTTTATATGTTACATAATAAAACAAAGTATTACTTAAATATTTGTTAGTTTCATTTATCCAGTAAATAAACGAAAAATAACTTTTTATTTTTTAGAGTGGCCTTCCATGGTACACCCACCTTACTTTAACATCGTCGATTCCCGAAATCAATCTAGCGAGGGACCGCACTGCCAAAATATTAGCGCGAGCGATTTGCCGCCGCGTCTGTGATTTTCAATTCAATGTGGGTGGGTGTTTGTGTAAGTAGAAGGAATTTAGTCTTTGGAATTAGTCATCACATGGCAATAACTACGACATTTTAATAATTGGCCTTCGAAGGAGCATGGCCTTCCATGGTCCACCCACCTTATGTATTAAATCTAATGAGACAAAAATTGTCTCATTTCGTAATGGTTTGGGGGAGTGGAAACGTCGCTCGAAACAATATTTTAAAATGTAGACAATTACTTCCAATTTTACAAATCTCTCTATCGCACGACGGCGATATGGAGCGAGCGATGTGAAACAGATAGCATTTTTGAAAATAACTACTAGCGCCGCGTATCGGCACTTCACAAAAATTGAATTAAAACTTTCTCTCATTTCTTTAACGGATAATTGATAGCGGTAAAAAAACTGTTAATTGGGTTAGTGATCTTCACATGTCCTCAATTACATATATTTCTCAAGTTTTTGCGATTTCTTACAACATTTACCGTAAGTTCAAGCCTGCACATAAATATCATTAGCTTTTATAGCAGTAGAGACCTAAGTTTCTATATACAGGGTTATTTTTCAAAGAGTAGCCAAATAAACTTAACTTCAAATATATAAATAATGATATACCGTTATTGCAGTTTTTTGAAAATATGAATAAATAAGGGTTCTACTTTATTTGAAATTATCCCAAATTGAATGTGATTTATGGGCAATAACGTTTCTGCATACCGATCGATCCTTACGAATGGGGGGTAATCTGTGGTCCGTGCGCAGTAAAATCAGTTAAAATAATGCGTTACTACGCATTTTGAATTTAAAAAATAAAAAGGCAGAATGTTTGAGATTTTTTTATTAATTTTGCTTCATCGTTTGCCTATATTATTTATTCTGAACCCTCTCTGTGAATTTGGCCGGCTGTATAAAAAAACCCTCTATATATAGCAGACTTTGCCTGGGTTAAAAAAATTAAAGTCACAGCCTAAATACGTCCCACTGATGTGCACTGGTCTCCTCTCGTTTCTGAGAAGGTTTTAGCGAACTAGACCAGGTTTCCTCACGATATTTTATTTTACCGCCGAGCACGTGGAAAATCAGCACTTAACTGCAATTAACAATTTCATTGGTGTCGGCGGGGATCGAATCCAAGTTTCTCGCGTACTGTGATATTTTACATCGGGCGCTAAATCCATGAGCTACCACGACTCTGTAGAATCTACAAATGTGCGTTATTTAGGATTGAGATAATCATCAAAGACGAAATATACAAAAATGTTAAATTCTTTCGTAAAAATTATAGTCTATATCATTTCAGGTATTTGCGCTCTATTTGTTTGTAAAGTATTGTCACAAATGATTAATCCACTCCGAAGATTAACCCGGGCAGTTATACAGACTCTTTATACGTGGTACAGCCATTCTGCAGCTATATAAGTAGTATAGTTGTAGCACGAACGGTAAAATAGCAGCTGAACGCTGCTGTGTTTCGTACAGTGTGTGTAGAGAACCGGAGACTCTTTTTACTGAAAACGAGGCATTACATCTTAGTCCTCACGGGTGACAACGCATCTGCATTTTGATGTTAGATGTAGATGCCTATCCGCCACAGTAACTTATCAAATAGTGATTTATCATCAAGTGGACTGTGTGCTCATTTGACACACCTATCCTATAAAAAACAGACAGATAAAAGGCCGAGGCTGTTTCCAATCCAGTAGACTGTTAGCTCGTATATCACTTCGATTTTTTTCAATTCAATTCAATTCAAATCATTTATTGCGAATATAGGTTGATACAGATGGTATTGTCATAGTTTATCACTTAGAGAACAAACACTTAGTACAGCTATATTCCGCCATTTGGCATGCAATATTCATTACATTTTATTAGTTTTATATTAAATTATTTAAACATGCTTTATTTATAATTGGAGTTCAAAATCAAAATTAATAGCGATATGTCAATTTAGATAATATTATATAAGTCAAGTCAATTTAGTTATACTGTCATGTATTAGTCAATTATTGAATTTCATATTTATCTTCGAGATATTCTTTCACACTGTAGTATGCCCCATTAACGAGAAATTGCTTCAATGGTATTTTAAAAATATCAATGTTGGAACATCTCAAAATGTGTAATGGTAAATGGTTATAAATTCGAGGGGCTATACAAAATATGTTGTTGTTAAATTGGGCTGTTTTGTTTTTTTTTTTTAAACACGTCCATATATTTAATATTAATTATTTATCGAAAAATAGAATATTTATTATCATAATAAAACTAAAACCGTAAATTATCAGCTAGCTGTGTGTTTCCTTGCTGAATGCTTATACCTACTTAGCCATCGAGCGAGACAAGAATCTATCTCTCTTATCACCAGCAGCGCCGCAAGTCACAGATAGAGTTCCTTTAGGAACACGTTCTAAATTGAATGAAACACAAAATAGCATTTTATACAAAATATTATTTATTTCTGTCTACATTTTCAGGTCGGTATGACTCTGCTGACACTTTTAGTCGTATCAGCAGCACCAAAAAGTCATCCATCGATACAGGATTTAGAGCAGTCCATTCAACACAAGCTGCATCAATCGTGGCACACTCCCGACGTACCTTCAAATCTCCCTAGAAAAGGGGAATATCCATGTAAAGGCGGTATTTGCAAAAGCAAAAAGCCATGTGAAGATTGCCAAGGTCCAATTCCTCTTGATATTGGTTGGGAAAAATTAAAATAATATTTAACTTATAATTACTTTTTCTATTTATTTCAACCACAAAGAATGTTTTGTTAATGAACGGCTGCTATAATGACAAGGTCAAAGTTCAAGTCAAAATGTTTTGTGAGAATAAGCGGTAAATTATTTTACTGAATAAATAATCTATCCTTTTGTGAATGAATTTACTAATAAATTGCTAACATTACGTATATCCTCTTTCCTTCGGCCATTATACTCCTACATTGTTGCATTAATGGCGTTGTAAAATGACGAATTAGTAAATGATGTCACAGAAATAATAGTTGACGATGTTAGTTAAGGTTGATGACCTTCCCAAATATTCTTTAATTTCGAATATGTTCACATGACAACATTTATGCAACCGATTTTGGCAAATCTGACTGATGAATACAAACAATGTTTAAATTAAATACAATACTCACTTTAATGAATCTAACAAGATGTAACGATAAAATAAATGTTACGTCTGAAATTGCCGTTTTTTATGAAAGAAGGAAATATAATTTTTTTTATATTTTTATTTCCAATAATCAAATAAATTACCCATGCAATCCATACATCTTTGTTAACGCAGTGGCGGTTTATTGATGCCCTCCTTGAAAAAATCAGCTTGACAGGAGGCAACAAATTCTTCAAAGGCATTTTGTAATGTCTCGGGTAGTGAATTTTTAAAAAGCAGAATTCTGGTGTTATGGTCTGGTGAGTACGGCGGATGACGGAGAGCCCTAGCTCTTGTAACTTAGAGACCATCTGTTGTGCAATATAAGGCCACGAGAACGAGCAGCGAGGACGAGCGATTGACCAAAGCTGGTTGGAGACGTGCGAGCTTGACTATGTTCAGTTCTTTACAGTACACATATTTTGCTAAGAACCTGTGATGAATCATACTGGCGCTAGAATACCAAACAGTGACCATCACTTTTCTAGGGGTAAGTTTTTGTTTAGGGCATTGTTTAGGTGCCTGTGCCTGTACTTCCGGTTGTTTCGCTTGTATTTTGTGGCTACCGAACGTGGCAACCTATGCAAATATTTCCTCCCCCCATTAATCAATCTATGGCAGAGGCCATGTCGACTCTAATAGTCTGTAATGATGATTATGATGATGAGGATGATGTTTGGTCTCTTAACGCCCACGATCGACCCTTCCCATTCACGCTGCACCTACAATACGCTATAGCGTGACTCTACCGTGTTATTGTTTTAAATTTACTGGTCTTTTCACGACAATTCTTATTACACCCTGCTAATTGACGGACGGGGCCATAACGACTTAGTGATTGCATAAAACCAACCTGGCAACGCTTTCTTTTATAGAATAAGGGTTATAAACGAGCACACAGTTATTTATCCTCGAATAAGAATCAACACGCCGATACGTTGTCCCCCCAGAGGACTAAGATGGAACGCCTCGTTTTCAGTAAAAAGGGTCTCCGGATCTCTACACTTACCATGCGAAACACGGCAGTATTACTCTGCTATTTTACGCTGGTATTCTGTGAGAGCGTGGTCCTTCCCCGGTCGAGCCGACCCATCGTGCTACAACTATAATATAGCTGCATCGTGGCTCTACCACGTATAAAAATCGCCTACCTCTAAGTTTTACGGACAGATTTTTGGAAGCAGCATCACCCGTGCGAGTGATCCCAGCATTCAACAGAAACCAAAACAAATCTGGCGCATTTTTAGAAAGGGTTGTACCCAGCAATGGACTTAAACCGCAGTTGATGTGATACGATGTGGTCAAAAACACACTGGCCTCCCCCATAGATTGCCTTATGAATATTTTCTATAGTTGCCACGCTTGGCAAGTGGGCTGGCAGCCACAGTTTTAAGCTATTGCATAGCTTCTATCGCGGGCCTTGAGCGCGGGGACCGAATCCAGAAATTCCGTAACGAAAAAAACCTCACGCTCCCCACTCTGACGGGCACGGAGGTGTGGCGTTGAAAGCCGTGCATCGTCTAATGTCGTTTCAGTGCACCCCCACCACTCGGCAGACTTCGGCACGGTGTTTGTATGCGTGCGACTAGACGTATGCGTGTACACTAGCTGCTAACTCAATGATAAAAATTCCTGAATAACCTACATGTATTGTAAGATATTAAAAATATTTTAAACAATATTAACTTCTCATTTATTCAATAAGAGAAAAAAAATTGTTTTCTTATCGGTCACCACGCTCAAAAAGTGTAACTTGATTTAATATCAAAGACTTAACTGCATAAATAAAATAAATAAGTAATTAAATTGCATAAGTTGATAAAAAATGCTATGCAATAGCTTTACCGCGGCAGTCACCGAGTGCCACACGTATTTTTTTTTTATTTTCAGTCGTTATTAGGAAGACGTGTTGCCCATCTCCTGATTGGTTTCCCTCTGTCGCCTCTTACGACACCCACAGGAGGATATGGGGTGGGGGGATATTCTTACACCGCCACTACACGGTTCAAACATAATCTTTATTTATAAAAAATGGTCTTTAAGATAATTGATAGAATCAGGCGTTACTTTACGGAAATCCATTATAATAAAGATATTAATTAATTTACATCTCTATTATAATGGAACCTGACCTTCCGCTAACTAAATACAATGATGTGTAAATTAATTAATATCTTTATTAAAATGGTCTTTATATATCCCACAGCTGGGTACAGACGTACTTACACTTTGAAAGTTTTCGGAGCAAGTTTAGTCCGCAATGCGCTCCAGCATTCATTGGCCGCAGTCTACGAAATATTTTATTATCCAGACATGCAAGTTTCTTCGAGAAGCTCTCCATCGCTAACGCGTTGTAAATTAATTCTTAAAATTACAAATAACAATTTTATTGGTGCCGTAGGGGATCGTACTTGGATTGCTCGCGTACTGTGAAAGTCACAGCGAGCGCTTTGTGACTGGACTGGTTGGTGAAATGTTAAAAAAGTTCACATTTAGGTTTTATTTAAACTGTCCATTGTCAGGCTTGGTGAACGAAATTCTAAAGTGATAAAATTTTTACAACGGTTCAGTTTATTAATATTCTACTAAACAGTTTTTTTTTTAATTTAAAGAAAAGAATTTGTACGGATGAGAATAAGTTCGCGCAATTTACTATGTTGTGTTCATGTTAAAATACTATGCCATCAAAACATAACTTGTAAAAAAACCAAGTCTCGCAACTCAGATCTTCTACCGTAAAAAGTTGTGAGATCCATGTAATACCAAGTCGGTTAATTTATTCAGTCCCTACTTAAGGATCCTTCTGTTTTAAGTTATTACGTAATTAGCTAACCTAACAACATTTTATAGTGACCATATCAATGTTAAAAATCTATTATGTTTTAAATATGTGGATTGACTAGGCCATCGCATGAAAACGTAATGTATCTCACAATAATTTGTGCAATTTTAAGGGGTAATCTGTGCAAGTAATACATATTATATTATATTAAATTGCTTAGTGCGATGGCCAAGTCAACCTATATATTTAAAACATAAAAGATTTTTAACATTGATATGGTCACTATAAAATGTTGTTAGGTTAGCTAATTACGTAATAACTTAAAACAGAAGGATCCTTAAGTAGGGACTGAATAAATTAACCGACTTGATATTACATGGATCTCACAACTTTTTACGGTAGAAGATCTGAGTTGCGAGACTTGGTTTTTTTTACAAGTTATGTTTTGATGGCATCTCATTTCTTTTTGTAGATAAGATAGTCCTACTTTTTTACCAGAAAACTGGACCGAAATTAAAAAATATTTTAGTTTTTCCTTGATCTATATAATAAACACTAATTTCATTCTAAATTTGAAGCTTCTATGTCTGCTAGAAGTGTCTTAGAGTTTTGATGATCGGTCAGTGAGTGACAAAATTAAGAAACTTTGACTAGTTATAATTCTTAAACTACTGGTTCAAATTGGATGAAATTTGAAATATATCATTTTTATATAATGCCTACTTGGTTACTGAAAATTCAGGCTTCTAGTTTAATCCACTACGAAGTTATAGGGGGTTGAAAATGGCCTGAATTGCTTCGAGAAAAGTATAGTACGGCCGTGCCGCTTTTTTGCTCGACTTGGCGGGGGCACTGCCGTGCCCCCAGATACCTATAGCTTAATAGCATCCGCGACATTTTTGTCACCAGGGCGGCTGCATTTAGGAATCAAGTAAAATATCTGATAGAGTTTATGACGTGGAACGTAATTTGTTAAGAAAATGTTTGTTCCTTTCTGTAATATTGTTATATTTTTTTATTAATTGTATTAGAAATGAATAAATCAAACTAGGTACGGATATTTCTAAAGGTAGAAAAACTAAAAAAAGTTTAAAAAATCTTCAATAAATTAAATAGCAAACCACTGAGGCATTGTTTTGCGTATTTACTTGTTACTCTATAAATCGATAAAATTTCGTTTAAAACTCTACATCTGAATTATATTATAATATTATATACATTAAAAAATTGCTCCTTAGTCCCAATATGGTGAGCGGACTATTATAACCTAACTAACCCTTGAATTTAGCAACTAAACAAGTTACAATTTACGCCGCAATAGAGGCTCATTGAAGCTGTTACCTTAGTCCGATAGAGGCTGCCTGTGTAAATGGTCGGCGCGCAGCGCCATTTTTAAAAAGTATCTTCCCGCTATTTATTCTTACAAGGACTTTATCGTTCGCGCCCTCATTATAAAAAATGTGCACGGAACCTTTTGTCCTAGGACATGGAATAACATGTGCGAACACCTTAATGTCGTGAATTATAAGTTTTAGTGAAGGAAAAATGCCAGCTACATGGTACTGTGTAATTGTGTCATTTTTCTTATCTGTGAGTGTCGGTGACAGAGCTGAAGAGGGATATCCCAGAGGACTCATGTCAGTTTGTATGTTTAAAAACAATATTACCTTAATTAATTAACATTTTTTACCTTTTAATTTACTGGTACTACATTGTACTACTGTATTTAAATCATTCTTTACTTAGATCATGTCAGTGTTACGTTTTCCCGCCGAAAATAAATTTGTGGCTGTGTGATAGGTGTTAGATAATCACTGTATTTCGTCCTATGGGTGGTTTTAGAAATATCATTTTTAAGACCATCTCGTTTACGCTAAGCATATTATATATGCTTAATGTAATTTTACACAATGATTTTATTCAATAGTCTAATTTGATTGCCAATCTGCCTTCCTTAGCTGCCAGTTGCAATAGATCTGTTTCTTTCATAGAATTTTGTATCTGTCTTGTATCTTTAAAAAAAAACATTAGCTCCACACTAAGATTTTCTCCTGTATCGTGAGGGCAGTTTATATACATGAATTTAACAAGGACAAACATTCAGACCCGGAACAAATATTTTTAGGCCATACAAATACTTGTTCCGTCCGGAACTCGAACCCGCAGCCCCTAGCACTGGAACTCATTGTTAAGCCACTGCGCCAAGAATAAGGTTGACAAACTTGCACACAGTCCACCTGATGGTAAGCAGATGTAGATTGTAAGGCCCATAGACATCTACGTATATCCTCGATTCCTCTATTAAGAATCAAAATACAGATGCGTTGTCATCCCTGAGGACTATGGTGGAATATCTAATTTCCAGTAAACAGCGTCGTCGGTTCTTCACACACACCGTATAAAACACAGCACTAAGCTGCCATTTTGCGCTGGTATTCCGTGAGAGGGTAGTTCTTCCCCGGTCGAGCGGATCCATTCGTGCTACTACCATAATATAACTGTAGCATGTATCTACCACGTAAAAATACTTCTATAGGATGTAGGAGTAGAGGTCTGGTTTCAAAATGGTCCTGTATGATTTTAACGGGGTGGATTCACGCTGCAGTATCCACTGATCTCAGTAGAAACACAGATAATATCTGTTATGTACGTACGGAAGTACATTATACTTAAATAACGGCATAGTCTTATACCAGCAGTATGAATGGCAGCTCGACCAGGGAAAATCACGCTTAAATAACCAAATGCAAATGCAAATGACGTTAAATCAAGCATAATCTAGCAGTGAGTATCTGACTTTTTCCTGGTAAGGAAACATTTTACCTCAATCCTCAAAGATGTCAACGGATTTGCGTTTTGATTATCAATCGAGGATAGATGTAGATGTCTTTTGATTGAATACATGTATTCATTTATCTTTAAAAAATATTTCAAGTTAAGAGAACATATACGCACTCTCCTAATTAACTTCTGTAAATGCGGTGTGGCAGCGCTGTCGTCACGTCACAAGCGAAATACATCGAAGCCTAAATCGCGCTATCGAAGTTCCGAAGTAAAACAGTATATCATCATCATCATCGTCGTTACAGCCCTTCACAAGTCCACAGACGAACATAGGCCTCCCCCAAGGAATGCCACAAAGCACGATCTTGAGCCACCTGCATCCATCGACTTCCTGAATTTCTTAGGTAGTCAGGTCGTCACTCCATCTAGTGGGAGGATGCCTTACACTTCACCTGCCGGTACGCGACTGCCACTCGAGAACCTTGTTCCCCCGTCGGTTATCGGTTCTTCGAGCTATGTGGCCGGCCCATTACCACTTCAGTTTACAAATCTGTTGGGCTATGTCGATTACTCTTGTTCTACTGCGGATATCCTCATTTCTAAGCTTATCACGCAGAGAAACTCCGAGCATAGCCCTCCCCATAGCTCGCGACTTTGACTCCCTCCGGATCTAGATCCATAGGCAACACGTACTGGTTGTACAATCTACTTTTGAGATTTTGAGGTATGCCTGACGAGAAGATGTGTAGCAATCTCCCATACGCTGCCCAGCCGAGTTCAATCCGTCGATTGACCTCTCGGCCAAAGTTGGACTTACCTAGTCGGACTACTTGTCCTAGGTAAACATGCTCGTCAAAAATTTCGAGCTTAGTGCTCCCAACAACATTACACATGACTTTAGTTTTGACCATGTTCATCTTATGACCTATACGTTGGGAGACACTATTGAAGTTATTGAGCATAATGCTTAGGTCCTCCAGCGATTCGGCCATAAGGACTATATCGTCGGCAAATCGAAGGTGAGTGATGGACTCGCCATTGAACGTTAATACCTAATAGTTAATAGTTTTCAAACAGTATATACTCGTATAGAATAGCACCGAACTATTTCAACTTGCCCAGGGGCGGGAGATGGCCCCTTTTCCTTTGACGACCAACGTATACCACGTTATACGCACACAAAGACAAATTATATTTTACGCTGTCTGAGCTCTGAGCTATTCCCTAATTTTTATGTTCCGATTGGACGGTAACCTGACCTCACCGAAGAAATATCACACGCAGAAGTAAAGGCTTAAAGTTCTTTCCGAGACACGGAGTTAATACCGCCAACTTCCTTACTTCGGGCTGCTTCTGAGTATTTCTTACCAGAAAACCCAATAACTGTTTTTTAGCCCGATCCGAGTCTCGAACCTCGTACTTTTGACCACTAGAACTACGAAGTACATTTACACTAACTTTTTTGTTATAGAATAAGGGCGACAAAAGAGCACACAGTCCGCCTGATGGTAAGTGGATGCTGTGGCCCATAGACATTTACATTTAGCCTCGATTAAGAATCAAAACGCAGATGCGTTGTCACCCCTAACGACTAAGATGGAATGCCTCGTTTCCAGTAAAAAAGGGTCTCCGGTTCTCTACACTCACCATACGAAACACAGCAGTATTAAGCTGCTATTTTACGCTGGTATTCTGTGAGAGCCTGGTCTTTTCCCGGTCGAGCCAACCCATTCGTGTTACACTTGAACGAGTGGTTGATTCGTACAAGGTGTTACATCCAGAATATAGATGCAGCGTGCCTCTATCACGTATAACTGCCAAAGAGGCAGTCAAAAGTCAACGAGACCAACACCAATATCAAAAGATCCGGGTACAGATTAGCTCCTCGATTGTCGTCTAAATAATAATAAAAAAATCCCCTAGTTTTCCAACCCTTATTTTCTTCAGGCTGGCATTTGTCTGCCTCGTTGATTTAGTGGTTGTAAACACGACGGCTGCTATTTAAATAATTTTTAATTTAAACTGTTTAACATGTTTATCCATTCGACTTGGTGTAACTAATACGGTTACAGTTTCTTTTATGTGTTTAAAGGAACTGCTAAATTTCTGCGGGATGAAATGTAAAATGTAAAGAATCATAAAATAATATTATTATTTTATACATTAATAATATTAGTTAGGTGAATTTCTATCTATACGCACTACTTAGGTATCTGTGGAATCTTTGTTTATTGAAATATATTTAAATCTGAATAGGGCATTGTGATCGCGCGTTACCTTGATTCAGCTTCAGTGAAGGCGTTTCGGCCCCCGGGCGATCAAGAACTCTCTCAGGTCGTGTCGGATTACCGTCCCACGGAACATGAGAGTAATGGAACAGAGAGTGCACCTGTGTTCCGTATATACTCAAGCACTATAATACAGTTCCTCCTCAGATGGCTATTTTCCATTGGGACTAACCGTCGTGACTAATAAATAAAAGTAAATTGGCAATGTTACACCCTCGTGCCTCGGAAATCGATCGGCTATTCGGCGACGACTCCGTGGCGCACTGGCTTAGCAATGAGTGGCTGCGCTGGGGTCGCGGGTTCGAATCCCGCACGGAACAAGTATTTGTATGGTCTGCAAATAATTGTTCCGGGTCTGGATGTTTGTCCTTGTGCAATTTATGTTTGTAAACCCCCACGATACAATAAATCCTAGTGTAGGGGTAAAGTTTTTTTTAAATTATTAAAAAAACACGTAAAACCGTATTGGTCCTGCGCCTGATCTCTCTCTGGTCGGGTCGGATTGCCGTACCATCGGAATATGAGAGTGAGGGAATAGAGATTACACCTGTGTTTGCGCACACACTCGTGCAATATAATCCTGTCCTGCACAAATGGTTAGTCTCCATTAAGACTGAAATTTTAGAAGAAGTAAAACCTTTTTAAATTCAAAATAGAAAAATCATTTAAATCGGTGACAATTGTCGTAAATATCGACGAAGATACATTCATACAAATACACTACAGTCGAATTAAGAACCTCCTTTTTTTAGAAGTCGGTTAAAAAGATACTATGTCACTGAGACACATGAGTCAAAGGTCACAGATAAAAACCTGCGGAAAGTTTTCGTCACTAGCTAAATCAACCTTCGTTTAGCTCGGCCTCTTAATCTACATTGCTTTTTCCTTCCTTCTTTCTCAATAAACAATCTCTAGCTACATCTCTAGAATAAGTTTACGTTCAGCCGGACGAACAACTTTATAATATTTCAATTTTTTATGGAATAATGGTGACAAAAGTCCACGCAGGCCACCTGATGGTAAGTAGATGTTGTGGCATATAAACATCAACATTTATCCTCAATAAAGAATCATAAACCCCTAAGGACCAAGATGGAATGCCTCGTTTTGATTAAAAAGGGTTTCCTGTTCTCTACACTCAGCATACGCAACACAGCAGTATTAAGCTGCTATTGTACGCTGGTATTCTTTGAGAGCGAGTTCCTACCCCGGTCGAGCCAACTCAATCGTGCTACAACCATAATATAATTTCAGCGTGGCTCTAACACGTATAGCATCCGGTGAACGGAAGATTATTAACCTCATTGCTGACTGTCCGTGTGCTCTAATTTGGATGAGGAGGCCTTTGCTAGATTCAGTATAGTATACTAAGTAACATAGTACTTACTCAATATCTTATACAACATGTAACAAAAACCCAGTGGTTCCCGTTAAGTGCATTATCAGAATCAGTATTCAAACATATAGAAATATTTTTTTAGAAAACTCGAACATTATTTTTTTTTATTTAATTTAATAAATTTTAATTCGCAAATTGTATGTGGTTTTATTACTCTGCATTGTCCGGGGAGTAAAAGGATTGTCCAAGACCATGCTTTACCGTTGTAATCAAATTTGCAAATAAAATTTTATTTTAATAAACTTTTTTTAATTGTCGAATTTTCTGAAGTAAAGTAATTCTATACGTTAGAATGTTACTGATTCTGACAACGCACTTAACGGGAACCACAGGGTTTTTGTTACATGTTATATATATATATATATATATATATATATATATATATATATATATATATAAATCAATGGCTATCCGTTAGTCTCGCTAAAACACGAAAACGGCTTAGATATGTGGTCTTTTGATGGATTTCGACAAAAAAAATCCATCAAACACACACTAATCTATACTAAGTATAAAGAGAGAGCGAATTTTGTGAGTTTGTATACATGTGGAGAGTAATCTCCGGAACTACTTGCACCTATTTGAAAATTTCTTTTATCATTTTAAAGGTACATTATTCTAAATTTTTTGTGTGGAGTTTAGTGTTCTTTATTTTCAAATTAAATATTATAATTCAAAATATATTACAAAAATTATAATAATGAACTTAACTAAAATAATAATTAAAATTATAATATTTACGATTAAAACTAATTATATACAATATAAAAGAAGAAACTATAATATAGAAAATCTAAAACTAAAATTTTTAATAATCAAAAAGACCTGCTCCCCGTGGTATAGTGCCAAGAACGCTGGCTGCGTTTCCTCGCTGAATAGCTATACTTAGCCTTTGAGCGAGGAAAGAACCAGCCCTTTTATCACCAGCAGCGACGACCAGTCGTGGATATATTTCGGACCCCACGGACCGATAGTCTCTACAGCAAATGGCACAAATATGTAGTCATTTCTCAAAGACTCATATTTGCGCCATTTACTAAATTCGGCTGCCTCTGATGCCGCCCCGGCTCTAAAAGAGATACCCTTGAGATGAGAGGCCACCAAAGTGTCGACGCAAGTAGCATCCCACACTAGGGCTTTATCTCTCTCCCAAGGGACCAAAGTCATACCGTCGGGTCTCCTGCCATCGTCTCTACATATCCCGCAAGGCTCTAAAACCGAGGGGAAATTTATGGAGACAAGAGCCCTTCGGATGATTTCGTTCAAAGAACCGTGACGGGAAAACCTACCTGCATTTCTTTACCTGCACTTTGCATGAAAGTCCGTGGAGCCCAAACTCATCGACGCTGCTAGCACAGGGGCACTGGTGAGATTGACAAATTGCCACTCCTAGCCGGATTACTACGGCGATGCGCGAGCTTTCCCCATCAAGCAATGTGCCGAGATTACTTGATGGTAGAGCATGTAACCGGTGGCTAGATTCCTTAGTCGAAACAGCTAGAAGTCGAGCCTGATCTTGATGACTGTAGAAATTTTGAAATAAATTTTTCTGGACACTCCGTACCAACGGAATATCCCACTGTTTTTGTTGGTTAACTTCCAGTGGGACATTTTCGCCGGGACAGAGCGCTAGCCATGTTTGGCTTGCCTCCGTACCTAATCTTAGGTCCACTTTATTATTTGAAATTGCGTTACATAGATCATTAACACTATGCACGGAAGCAAGGAAAGCAGGCAATGCGACGCTAGAAATATTTCTTACACCAATACCACCAAATTTGATAGGTAAAGTGGCTTGATTCCAGGCTATTATTGTATTTAATCTCAAATTTAGATTTTTTTCTAAAGCAATTTTAAGATTACTATCAATATCTTTTAAAATATCCGAACATTTCCAGACTGGACTTGAGCGTAACAAGTATGTAAATTTAGGTACAAGGAGACAATATTTTAAAATGGTAAGGGCAATATGAGGGTTTAAAATATATAATTTATCAACGTGATTTGAAAATTGATCAAATTTTGTTTTTAAAACAGGTTTAATACTATCGAAACACAACGGAGCACCGAGCAGGTAAAGCGATTCCGAATTGACAGTTTTTATTCCTGGAGAAATCTGATTGAAATTTTGAATTAAGGTATCTCTGTTAGAATTAGATAAATTATTAGAAATAAATATTTCACATTTATTGGTATTTGGTTCAAGACCAATATTTTTAAAATTTTGAAAAATATGAGTAAGATCATTAAGGACGTCATCTGCTTTACCTCCCAGTGTACCGTCGTCCAGATACCAGACATTCAGCTTGGATTTTAAATTTGAAATAATAGGTTGAACTCCCAAACTGAAAAGAACTGGACCTAATGGATCACCCTGCTCAACACCGACAGCAGATTCAATAATATGGTTTTGATAAAACGAGTTTGAATTTTGACTGTAACATTGCCAAACGTAATGATATATATCGGGGGTATTGTCAGCCACTTCTTTCAGCAGAGTTTTCAGCTATCAATAGAGTTAAAAGCATTTCTAAGATCAACCTTCAGAAGAACATCTGCATTGGAATTAGTTAAGAAAGTACGCACCGAATGTACCGCCGCCTCACAGCCACCTTTTGGTGCCAAAGCCTAGTTGAGTAGGTTGAAATTTTGTCTTAAGGTTTGAGATTATGTGCCTGCAAGCTAATTTTGAAATTAAGCGTCGAAATGTAGAACCATCAGCAATAGGACGGATACCGTTATCCTTTTTTTTGAAGGCACACAATCTTGCCCCGTAGAAGTAGGGAATGAAATTGGGATTGACATTACCAGAAAGCATAAAATTACATAATTTGTAATGTCATTAAGAAGTACCCTACCAGCGTCACCGGCGGATACGCTTACAAGATCTTTGAGATGCTGGGGCGTAATCCCGTCAATGCCGCCGGCAGAGCCGTTCGAAAATGACAATATTGCGTCTAAAGTGTCTTTTTCAGAAATTTGTAAAGGTTGCATAGAAGTATTGGGAGGCAGCGGTAAATTCTGGGAAGGATTGACCGAAGGATGTTTCTGACGAAGGCTTTCAAGAGTTTCGACATTACGAGGAGCGAGGATGTCATCTGAAAATAGAATACGGGATGCATTTTTTAAGTCGTCGTCCATTATTTTTGATTCAACTACTTTTTTAAATCAAATTTAGGATAAGGTCGGGAGAAATGAGTATTATTCGGGTAATCCAAATTTTGAAAAGAATTTTCTTTTAGTTGAGACGTAATTGTTTCATTTATTGTTTTATTAAAATGAAAATGGGAATACGCGAATGTAAATAATTTTTGCCAACTCTTTTCACAATTCGTTAGACAATTTTGAATAGTGAATGATAATGCTTTAGCATCCTTGCACCTCTGGAAATCTTTTAACCACTGGTACGTTACTATACAAATTGTATAATTGTTCCGAAAAAAAAGTGAAGAATTTGTCTCATTAGGTATATTACCAGAAGAGTCATGAATTTCTATGGTGGGCTGTGAAGCCGAAATACTTTTACTATGGCATCGTTTAATGTGTATATTTAATCCCTTTTTACCTTTAAACAGCCTACCGTAGGTACAATTTTGACACCGTAGGAAATCCGGCTGTGAATGTATCGGAGCGATAATATTCATAGAAAAAGTAAGAAACTAAAAATGTAAAAATATAAAGCATTCTAAATGAAATATGATACATCAAAATGAAGTGCATAACGATGAGTGTATATATATAATGTGTATGATGATATTTGTCAACTTAGCAGGAAAAAGTTGTGCCTCATGAGAGCTTACACAGCCCGAGCTGCATCAATAGTTAAAGTTACAAAGTTAGTAGTTCTTTCGCCATCACCATCAACAAATGGCCAAACATACAAATATATTAGACTTGACTTATGGGAAGATTGTTTTACTCACGGACAAATATTTGTTGGTCTCTCTAGGTCAAGAAATGCAAAGAATCAATTTATAATAAGCCCGCAGAAAAATGAAACAAAAAATGTGGTATATAAAAAAATTTCTAATTAAATTATACCTACTAAGCTAAATCTGAAGTATATCATACCTATATAAATAATTGTTGCACCCGGGCAAAGCCGGGACGGATTGCTAGTGATAAATTGATGATGATAAATTACATGCAACGTTCCGGTAGTAGATTATTATGGGTCTTGCATCATGTCGTAAGCTCGTGAGACTAATTACCGCATCGCATGTTTAGATACAAAATTACACTTTCGCTATTTAATGTAAGTATATACTCGTATTTTACTAGTGCACATGGACCGTAGTGACGGTGTAAAGGTGGGTCTACGCTCGACGAGCCGAGCACGAGCAGAGCATGAGCCGAGCACAAATTCGTGTAGTGTGGACCGACTTACAAGCCCCAAACGAGCGCGCTTCCAGCGTTCGGTTCGTGCTCGACTGTGCTCCGCCTGTTGTCGGTTTTTTGACGAACACAAAGGGATTTGCATTGCATGCATCGATTTGCAAGTTGTAAGCTCGTTGTACGTCCACGCTTGACACCGCGAGTAGAGCGGCTCAGCTTGTGCTCAGCTCGTGCTCGGCTCCTCTAGCGTTAGCCACCTTAACAATATCTACTACCACATATCATCCCGTAGGGATCGTAAAAGACTGCAGAGAGTAACAAACCAGGAGACAGGCAGCTGCGTCTTTCTATTAACAACTAGTAGAAAATAAAACTGCTGCTAGAAAACGCAGCAGTTATGGCAGAAACACACACAGAAACAGAAACTTTTTTATTCAATATAGATTGGAAACAATACTTATTGAAAGTCACTTTTTTCATTTACCACTGGTTCGCAAAAAACACCTCTGTCCTGGTAGCGATCACCCTTCCCAGGGGTTATTATCATCCATAAATTCCTTAATATTATAATAACCCTTTTTATAGAAACATTAGTCTAAAAAGTTTTTGAACTTGGTGTATGTCAAATTTTGTATATTTTCTGGGATTTTGTTGTAAAACAATTTATGGCAATCCTTAAAATTATGGCTATACTTGTAGCAATCTAATTTTAAACGTGGTAGAGCCACGCTGTAGCTATAATATGGTTGTAGCACGAATGGGTCAGCTTGACCGGGGAAGGACCACGCTCTCACAGAATACCAGCGTCAAATAGTAGCTTGATGCTGCTGTGTTTCGTATGGCGAGTGTAGAGACCCGGAGAGCATGTTTGCTGGAAACGAGGCATTCCATCTTATTCCTCACGGGTGACAATGCATCTACATTTTGATTCGTAATCTAGGATTGATGTAGATGCCTATGCGCCACAGCAACCACTTACCATCAGGTGGACTGTGTGCTCGCTTGTCACCCTATCCTATAAAAAAAATGATGTAACAGTTAATCAGTGCAGTCGTGTTTTGCTAATAATAGTACAAAGCATTCAATTTATAATAAATTAAAGTTGTCAGAATTTAATTTGCTTCTTTCCGCGTAATTAAATAAAATAATATGTCCTGCCCAATTTAAAGAGGACCTACCTCCCTCAATTGCGTGCACTATCCCGGTCACCACCACTTCCAACACTAATACACTAGGAAAGACACACCAGCCTTTATAATGCGACGCTTATTTCGCCTCTTCACGTAGCATCCTCAGGTAAAGTAGATTTACCTTTCCTGGTGTGTTGATGAATGGGATAGTGCACGCAATTGAGGGAGGGCTGGAGATCCTGTTCAAAATGGGGATCCTGTACAAATCATTTTATTTCATTACGCTGTAAGAAGCAAATTTAGTTCGAATTTTAATATAATGATTTTTTATCATTGTAGTGGATTGTAATGAAATAATTGAATTTTCATTCATGTGAAATATTTGCGTTTCATTTACGGTATGAAAATGCTATAATTTTATAAGTTGAGACCAAGTAATTTTAATTTATTTTCTGGTAATATTTTTTTTTATTTCGAGTTAAACTTATAATGCAAATAACAGCAATTCTAGACTTTTAATTTTTTATTTTCTGAATCTGATCATCTATGAACATATCATATCATGGTATTTACCAATAAGTAAAAATAAAATTAAGACTAGTCTTGTTTTAATTTTTTTTGTAAAGTAACGCATGATTCTCTCCCTCTCAATTGCGTGTACTATCACCGTCACCGCGAATCTTATCACCACTACTCCCAAAATGACTAGTCCAGAAAAGACCTACCACTGTTGGTAATATGACACGTATTTCGCTTCTAAAGGAGACATCATCAGGAAAAACACACTTTGCGATAACTGAACTCTTGACTTAGAGGTGACAACTGTCGTCGTATTATCGCCGGTGTGTCTTTCCTAGTATAGTGGTGACGGTGATAGTCATTAAATGAGAGGGGCGGGAGGTGGTCTTCAAACTAGGTAAGGCACATTCTTTTTTTCACACGGATCTCATCTTATTAATATTAATACGTGGCATTTTTTATTCATTCAGGTCCAGGATCAACCAAACCGGCAACCATTCCACGGAGCCAACTTAAGTATTTATTCTTCGTGGTTCAAGGCAACGGTGGCACGAGGCACAGGTATACATATTGGAACGCAAAGAATATCGCGAAGGATCCGAGGATAGACTTTAAAAGGTTAGAATTTTTTATAGAAGAAGAAGTATAAACCAAACGAGCAATCGGCTCATCTATAAAAAAGTCCTCCGCGACCGAGTTTCAGCCACGGCCGCCAGTCTCAATGAAGAATAGCTATATGCACAGGGCAGGATTATAGTATGTGATTGTTTACGCAAAAAAGGTGTACACTCTATTCCCTCACTCTCATAGTTTGATGGGATCACAATCCGTCTGGATCGGGGAGAGATCAGGTGCTATACCATTTCACGTGACGCAGTTGTAACACCGCCAACTTTCTAAGTCCGGGCTGCTACTGAGATTTCTTCACAGAAACCCCAGGGCCTCATGAACAGATCTCGCACTTACTATCATTAAAACGATACAGTCAGTCATATGGATCCCCACACAGAATATACCATCAGGATTCCCACAGTTATGTTTAACCTTCTATTTGACACTAATTTACTATATGAGGATAGTCGTAATAAAACCAGAGTAACCGACATAACCCAACGGATTAGTAAGCTGAAGTGGCAATGGGCCTGCCAGCTCGACGAACCTAATGGGGAAGAAACGTTTTTAAGTGGCAGCCTCGTACCGGTAGGCGATATGTGGGGCTACCTACCTACTACTAGATGGAGTGATGACCTGGTAAGAGATGCAAGAAGTCGATAGATGCAGGTGGCTCAGGACTGTAATTTGTGGCATTCCTTTAGGGAGGCCTATGTTCGATTCGTGGTGGGTATAATGATGATGATGATGATGATGACTAAATTGAAAATACCATACATATAAAATAAGTTACGCATAAAGTATCCAAAAAAGTGTAGTGGCCGTGAAAGAATACCTACTTCCCCATATAGTCCCGTGGATGTCATAGGAGACCACAAAGGGAAACTGAAACAGGAGATTGGCAGCGGCTTCTTCCTGATAACAACCCAAATTTATCAAAAACTACGGTTGCCATCTCGTTTGCCAGGCGTGGCAGCTATGGTAGGGTCACCCTTATGATACAATCTATGGTAGAGGCGAGCTGTGGACTTTTATAAACTGAAATAGATAGATGGATGAGAGAATAATCTGTTAGCATAAACCGTAATTTTTAAACTTTCAGGAAGACAATCGTGGTGGCAATCGGTTACCTGGACTCCACCAACTTCCCCATCTCCGCGATGTTCGCCAACGAATACGAAGCCAGGGACTACAACGTGATATTGGTGGACAACCAGAGATTTGCAACCGTCCATTATTTCTTGTGAGTTGAAAAGCACTTTTTTATACATATTGTGTGTTAAAAATACAATCGAAGCGACAGTAGCCTGTTTAAGGTTATGGCCCACGTAACTTCCTTCCGGCCCTTCCCCCCGGACATTTGTGAACATTAGACGTGTTTTTATATCCTTATTCTTAATTAAACCTAACAAATTTAACAATAAAGTAAGGTAAATAATAGGAAAATAGCACGAGCAAGAGATAAATTTGTTTCGCTGCTGTTGGTGAAACAGCATAGACATTAGTAGCGGCAAATGCTGAAATTTGGCCTAGTTCGCGAATGGATGCTATTTTTCATGTTATAAGATAAAATATTCCTGTTTTTAGTTGTTTATAAATAGACATATTGTTGACTGATATATATGGAAATAAAGATTATTAACTTTCAAACCGTAATCCAACTATTGTCGTGGACCACTCCTAACGCAAACATTTTAAGTTTACTTAGGGAAACTAATCAGGGTATTAGTAGTTATAATAACATTATTTATCTCCATCATCAGCTCACAGAAGTTCACTGCTAGATAATCTCTCCCACTGAAGAGAGGATCTCTCAGTAAACAATGCTTTAATAAATACATTGATTCGATTGAGAAAGGAAGAAAAAATGTGATCTTTTATTAAAGCTTGCAGATTTTTCTTAATAGTCACAATTAATATATGAATTATGTGATCATGTGAGTAACAGACATGAACACCTTTACAGTACTGTCCGTCCCCAATCTGCGTATTTTACGTCTAGCGTAAACTAGATAATACACCACCATCTTAGAAGCCATAAAATTTTCTTGTATTAATTCCATGATTACTAGAGATGAGCCAAATATTCGTTTCATATTCGGTATTCGGCATATTTGGAAGCGTTACCGAATATTCAGCTAAATCACCGAACATTCGTTAAAGTGGTACTCAAAGTGTCCACTGTATTGAAATGTACGAATTGAGTAATAGTTAGTCTCTGCTAGATTATGTTATGTTATAATAAAGTAATAATTAGTGACCATTAAATTTACAGAGCGTCGCGCCTCATGCGCCCAGTGGGCTTCCATGTCGCTGAAGTCCTAGCCCAGCTGACACAATCAGGTCTCGACCCCGTTAAACTGGAGCTGATGGGCTTCAGTCTCGGTGCTCATACTGCTAGCTACATAGCCAAGAACTACCAACGCCTAACTGGAAAGAACATATCCCGAATATACGGGCTAGAGCCGGCTGGCCCGTGTTTCCGTGCACTAGAAAAGTACGAAAGACTTGACGAGTCCGACGCCGACTTCGTACAAGTAATTCATACGAACATTGACGGCTTCGGCATGCCCGCAAAAATGGGACACGTTGATTTCTACGTGAACGGAGGAGAGTTCCAGCCGTCCGACTGGAGCCTCTTCCCTTGCACGGCAACCTGCAGCCACTTCAGAGTGCTCTCCCTTTGGCTTTCAGCTCTAAAGAATCCTACTAAATTCATTGGCATAAAATGTGATAGTATACAGCAAGCGAGGGATGCGAAATGTTATGACAGGGTCCCAAAAGAAACGAATCTGATGGGACCGAATGTGGATATTAATAAGCCGGGTATATTTTACCTGTCTACAAACAAACATTACCCGTTCTATTTAGGGAAGAAAGGTTTAAGAGAAGACTACGTTGCGTGGCGTAGGATAAGCGACATAAATGAACGTGTGGGCACGGAAGTTTATGTTTAGCTGCCTGTGCTTATTTTTCAAGTGATGGTCGCAAAAGAACTCACAGTCTACGTGATGTTAAGTGGATACTGTGGCGGACCTCTACATCCACTGTTGAACATAGACCTCTCCCATAGATTACCTGATCGGAAGGATTTTGCCATAGTTGCCACGCTCGTTGGTGGCAACCGCAGTTATTTATTACTTCCATCCCATCTTCTGTTTAAATTTCCCTCGGTCGCCGTTTTCGATACCCACGGGACAACGCAGGGTATTAGATTCCTACACCGCCACTACACGGTTTCTACTATAGACTAAGAAGTCACTAAGGACTAAGATGGAATGCCTCGTGACTCTGAACTCGTTACCAACAGTAGAGTCGCCGGGCCTCGACGCTCACCATACGTAGAGCTGCCACCTTTTTTCAACAAATTAATATAGTATTTTTTCCAAAAATTATGCAAATATATTGTAGTTTTGAGAAAGTCCGAAAACAAAAAAGTACCTACACATTTATTTTTAATCTTTATGTCTGTATGTATTCAATACAAAATTGAATGTATTTTCCATACTTTTATTTGTTATTGCTCTTTGCTTTGACCATCTATGATCTAACCGCCTTACCTTCTAACCTACTTTTAAAATAATTATAGGAGTCTGGGCAATTTAGCTTCATATTAAAATAAATTAAAAAATAATTTTTAATTATAAAGTACGGGTTATTTAAGAAACGACATTATAGTACGGGTGGCAACCCTTATCATACGAAACACAACAGCATTCTACTGCTATTGCGAAATATCCTACCCGGTCAAACCGACTAGCGTGGCTTTACTACATTTAAACTGTGTGCTACTTTGTTCCTATTTCATGTTATAGATTGTCTATGTATTAAACTGTATGCACAAAAACTAAGTTGGTACTTTCCTTGAAAGATTCAATGAACACTTGACGCCACAAGTCCACCCTCAACTCATAAAGACTACCATCGACTATTCTGTCAGTGGTGCTATTGTGTTAGTCTGGTTGGAATTGGAAATCACTCCGAAATTACGTTAAGTTTTTTTTAAATATGGTAACATTTTATAACCTAAAATAGGACATTCATCGGCTTCCAAATAAAAAAATATTTATGCAGTACAACTAGAGATTAATAAAGTATAGTTCGTGCCAAATCGATTGAGAAAAAAGGACGATGACCTCAGATACGAGCGAGTGTCAAAAGGCGTAACTTATAAAATCTCAATTTAGATGTGATAACAAAATTTAAATATTGATATTATTCACACTTCTAGGTCAGCACTTCTTTTGGGCCGGCCCGCATGCACCGAATAAAAATAAAGTTCTTATATAATATTGAAAATAAAGTTTTATCTTTTGAATAAGTACGTACTTATTCGGTGTCGTTATTACTCGAATCTTTATATGTGTTATAAATTAATGCTTTTTGTTGTTAAATGAATAAAGTACTTTATAACAATAGATGATTTTTCTTCTACAGCGATCTTTTACATAACTTTTAAAAAAAAAACAGATTAATAGAAATAACAATACTATACCACCCAAAAACAAAAAAAATAGTTAATAAATATATATCATATCAATCATTATAAAAAAAATAAACAAAAAAATCATTATAAATAAAGAAAGTACTACATACAAAAAGGGCCTATATATTGAAGAATTGTAGCGCCTGGTTAAACGACTGAAAGGTCAATGTCCGTTTTTCTCAATAGATTTACCACGAAGTATAGTATTTCAACGACAGTGTAATTTTATACTGAGAATTTCAATGAAACCAAACGTCAGAAGTCAAAACGAAGCCAACCACGTTTCTAACCTCCAAAGCTACATACCTACAAAATCTCAGTAGATGAAAGTTGGCTAGGTCGGCTTAGCTGTTACCTTACTTAACTTTCAAGCGTCGTTTACATTCAGTCCCTGCTACTAAGGTACCTGCGGGTAATAAGGCCTAATTAACAAAAATCATATTTATAATAACCGCTCTCGCTCAGGGAGATAACAACAGACTCCTATTACACGATACTGTCTCTACAAATTTGCAGAGACGCACTGCCCCGTATCCTGCCACCAGAGTTGTATTATTTATCAATGCAAAGATAGTGTGTCGAATAATTAAATTTTATTTCTTTTGTTGAAAGTTACCAATCTTCGAAACAACACTCCTTGAGGCCATATAATTTCGTCCATAAAAATGGACAGCTTATGTTTCGGAATAGGGAACTTATACATTAGAAACTAAATTATGTGTAAATTATTGGTCCTGCGCCTAAGCTCTCTTGGACCGTGTTGGATTGCGATTTGATGATTGTGAGTGAATAGAGAGTGCACCTGTGCTTGCACATTCAGACACTATAATTCTGTACTGTGCAGATAGGCTAGTCTCCGTGGAGACTGGCCGCTGGGACGAAAATTCAGTTGAGAGAACACTCAACCGAACAATCAATCCAACTCTCAACTCAACCTAACACTCATCTAACTCAATTACTCGAGATACAACCGAAGCACTGATGATAATCACGAGGAGTGCGTTGTTTGTCAGTTTGTTCATGATTATAATAATGACTTGACTCAGTGCTGTTAGACGAAGAAATTTTTTTGAACTTTAAGTCGTAATTGCTGCATTTTTGTAATTATTGATCACAAATATTAAATATATTACGTATTTTGATAATTTGAGTTCGTTAAAGCAGTAGGCCTTATTATCCAACCATAGTAAAATAAGGCCTACTAGCAAAGTTTTTAGAAATGTTTTTGTTTCTCTTTATGACAAATGTTACAATTTTTCGTTCATGCTTTTTAGAAACTGTACTAATCCAATAATTTTTATTAAAATATGTAGACCAAATAGGATATATTTCACGTTTTATTCAAATGTCCCTTATAGGCCTTATTACCTGCCTGCAGCCTGCGGGTACCTTACTCCTCGCGTAAATGGCGGGTGTGTGTGTGTGTGTGTGTGTGTGTGTGCGCGCGCGCGCGCGCGTGTTTGTGTGTGTGTGTGTGTGTGTGTGTGTGTGTGTTTCACAACAACAAAATTAGTAATGAGCCTAAGTCTTCAGATGCAGTTTTTAGTTGTTTTCATGTAAAATTTATAGAAGCATTGCAAAGCAATATATTGAGAAGACTCAAAGCGAACGCGAGCCTCTTCTTGCCTTTTTGTCTTAATGTTTTTTTTTATTTTCTGTGTAAAAATGTGCTATATATTGAAGTACTGTAATCGGTTCAAGTAATTTGTTGTGTGTTTTGAGTTGATCTATTGACAGAGCTCTTTATGTATATAAATGGAAAACGGGAACACTAACATATTCGTATCCACCACATAATTTTTCAAATATTAATTTACTAAAATGTCTCTTTAAAAGGACACATTATAAACAAAATAACATAAGTACTTAAGCTTTTCCCTAAACCTTCCAAACTGAATCGGTTAGGTTAGTTTATATAAGGAAGACTAAAGAGAAAGGAAGGATTAAATATTTTAACTCGGTATTTTTTATTCTTTGAATAATTTGGAAGTTCAAAAAAGTTCATGCTAAAGGGAAGTCCCTGCCTACCTCTCTTAAATTTACGAGTATATTTGTTGTATGATTTTTAGTTTTAATGAGATGTGTTATATGTTGTGTGTTTATTATTTATTACATTAAATAACTGTCTTTTTACTTTGTGCTTCGAGTTTCATTTAGCCACATCCTACGCAATTTTTTTTGTCGGCAGTCCTTGACAAAGTAAACAAACTCAAAAACATAGCCAACGTGTTTATTAAATAAAACCACTTATACGAATTTTATCGTGTTTAATTAACTTATTTTTAATTCCCAACGTTTCGGGTGCTTTACATGGCTTTACAGCACCCATTGACAGGCGAGGGGGGATGCTGAGATGTTTGACGTCCCAATGTCCTAGTTAGCCCGGCTATCTTCAGTTTTCGAATATTAATTTATGGTCCGATCTACGCAGAACGAACTTACAGTATCTTGATGTCTTGCAGTGGTATGATTGTGTTTAAATTTCCATCCCATTAGATACCAAGCAGATGGCAGCATCAATCCGTTTTCTCTATTGAAATTAGTTTTATTAAATTAATTAATCGCGATAAAATCCGTATAAGTGGTTTTATTCAATGTGTAGTGTTCGCGTAAATTCAAGAAATCGCCAACGTGTTTATTTAAGGGATTTGTAGATGAAAAAACCACTGTAAACCCTAGCTTGAAAAAACCTTTTTAATGCGCATTTAGTTCTATCTTATGGGATAGAATAAGCTTCTAGATTTCATACACACAATAATGTTGACTGACTGCCTCCTTGGTCTAGTGGTCGATTTCACAGGTCGATTCGACTGATCATAGGGTCCCGGGTTCGAATCCTGGATCGGGCCAATATCGGTTATTGGGTTTTCTGTGAAGAAATTCCTGTAGCAGCCCGGAGTCAAGAAGTTAACAGTGTCTCAACCCCGTGCCTCGGAAAGCACGTAATGCCGTTGGTCCTGCGCCTGATCTCTCTCCGGTCGTGTTATAGTGTCCCATCGGCTATGAACGTGAGGGAATGGAAAGTACACCTGTACTTGCGCATACGTGGTGCGTGGTGTTACAATACAATCCGCTTAGAAATAAGATGCTACCTTCTAAGTAGTGAACTTGCGCCTGAGGAGTAAACTGCAATGGCAGATGCATGAAACCTTGTATCGCAGTTCCTAGTGATTAGCCTTATTATTTACTAGAGTCGACACCTACAAACACCTAATAAGTGAAAATATAACTAAATAAAACTAAATATACTGTAATTGGAGCCTCCCAGTAAGTATAAAAGAATACCTGTGTAAGGAGGCACCGCTCTTCTTAATTATATTAAATGATGAGATAAGCAGAGCAAGATTACCTATGATCTATTATACACGTGTGCGTATACGTGTGCGTGTACGTATACGTGTACATCTTATATACGTATGCATATACGTGTACATATACATATGTATGATACGTGTACGTATGCGTGTGCGTCGTGCGCGTCGTGTGCTTGCGTGTGCGTGTGCGTGTTCGTGTGCGTGTGCGTACGTTAAGGTAAAGATAGACACTTTAAGAACAAGATGGTTTGTTTATAAATAATGAATTAAATTAGAATAGTTTTTCTAGACCGAAACAATCAATTTTTTGTAGAATATAGGTGACCAACGAGCACCAGTTCATCTGATGGAAAGAGGATGCTGTGATGTGGCTCTACATATACATCCATCCTCGATTGAGAAATAAAATGCACTTGCGTTGTCACCTCTTAGGACTAAGATGGAATGCGTCGTTTTCAGTAAAAAGGAGTCTCCGGTTCGCTACAGCATACAATACATAGAGTTAAGCTGTCATTTTAACCTGGTACTCTGTAAGTGCGTGGACCTTCCCCGGTAGCGCCAACTCACTTGTGCTACAACCATATTACCATAATATAACAAAGCCTGGTTCTACAACGTAAAATTTTGAAACGGCCATAATTACGCTAAAATTTAATATTTGTTGATTACTTCTTATTATTTAATATTTCTTTTATATTTTCTTGTATATTGAATTACCTTTTGTGTTTTACTGATGTTTAACGAAGTACTCAAATTGGTAGAATGTAGTATTAGTTAAGATATAAAGGCTTAGAAATTTTATATCACTAATGTTTTATAATTATTTAATTTATGATTATTAATTTAAATATTAATTTATAACTATTAGTTTTTGTTGTTATAACTGGATGCAATTTTTTTAATATTTTTGCGTGTTAAATTTAACCTTATGTATGTGTTGGATTTTCTGTAAGCCACAAGAGCATTTTAATTAAATAAATAAGACAAATTTTATAAAAAAAATATTGTAATTTTATAGGAAAGAAAACCTAAACACAAAATATTTGGTCGTATTCTGCTGAATTAAGATTTTGAAGTTGCAAAAAAATTATAACGCCCAAATTCTTGTAGTCGTCTTGGTCAATTAAGAATACATAATGGCTAAAAACACAGGTATCCAAAACCAAAACTGTATAAAAACCTAAAGTGTCGCAATGACGCAAAGACTGACATACGGACATGAGCAAAAACCTTGAGTAAGTTACCTATTGCCTATTCTTTCTTCAAATCAGTCTTTCAAAATGGTGCTTATTTCTCGCGGTTTTCTGTCTAAATTAATTCAGATCTAACTAAAATGTTGTGTTATTTAGAAAGCTAATACATATATCTTTTAGTCTTGTGCATTCAAATTTTATGGTATATATTTTCGATTTGTGAATTTTGAGTGAAAAATCGACTTCTGGATACCAAAATCAATCGGTTTAAGATGTTCCAAATCTTATTATTTAAGGCGTCTTACGTAAGTATACTAATCATTGTTTATTAAACATGTTTATTTTAGCGTAGCCCAAGCAAAAATTGTGTGACGTTATTTATTACAACATAAATTTGCAGTCAATATTGAACATGACCATACGTTATTTTTGTTGCTTTATAATAGTTTTGAAACCTTTTTGCTCTAATTACGATAATTCACCGTCAATTGCACACTTGGAAAACCTGCTTTTTTAAGTAGAGTTGTTAAATATAGTGATAATAGTGTGCAGTACTGAAGTCATATTTTCTAGAGCATATATTATGTTAGTGTTTTCATAATACGACATTTGAATGAATTGGCAAACAAAACATTTACATTTGTACTTACAAAACATAAATATGTATTATCAAAATCTTTATTTCAATAATATTTTTCACAATCTGACAATATTATCAATTACACAAATTTACTTTATTAATTATTAAAATAAAAGTCTATAGTAGATTATTCTTATATCAAATCCTTTTATACAAAATAGGTTAAAATTTCCAATATGGACCATCAATTTGAATGCCCATATTTTTTTTGTAGGTAGTACTCACTAAAAGAAAGCGTTTTGGAAAGTTTTAGGTTGCAGAAACTTAAGGTTCATGAGATACATTTTTTTTAACTTTTCATACAAATTGGCAAATAACAGGCAATTACGATAAAAAAAAAAATCAATTACCCACAATATAAAAAAATAAAAAAATTTGACAAATGATTGATGTCAAACGTCAATTAGTGTAGCGTTCTGAAAATTTTGAAAGTATTGATACCTACTCGATACCAAGTATTGCGTGAAAAGTATCAATACTACTTGGTATCGAGTACATTTCGTTAATTTTGGAGACGAAAAATTACGACAAACCATTTAGATGTATATGAAGAGCTGATAAGTGTAATTAAATATGTATATAAAATAGAATAAAGTTTACTCTTATACTACTCTTGTATTTCATCATTTGCAACTTGTTTGTATTTCTTAATTAGTACAGCTTTTGTACTTGTATTTTATTATTTGCTTTACAAAACGCTTTGTTTTAGTGAGTACTATCTACAAAATGGGCTTTGAAATCGATGGTCCATATTGGAAATATTAGCCCAAAATAATTTGTAATCCGTTAGATTGTAATGAACCACTTCACAAAATATTTATTTGAGTCCCTAGTCGTTCGGACTATGTTAAAAATCACACACACATCAATTGTTTTCACCTAAATTATGTACTTTGTTAATTGTGTGTAATTGCTTACTGTGTAGTGACGGTGTAAGAATATCCACCACCGCATATCATCCCGTGGGTGTTGTAAAGAGGCGACAGAGGGAAACAAATCAGGAGACAGGCAGCAATGTCTCCCTAATGATGAGTAAAAATGAAAAACTGCAGTTACCAACCCGCTTGCCAAGCGTGGCAAAGATGGCAAATATCCCCTTGTAACATAAAGCAATTTATGGGCGGGGAGCTTTGTTTAGCAGTGGACTTTAAGTACATGAGTTTTTTGGTAGAGCCATGCTGCAGCTATATTAATTGTATAGTTGTAGCACGAATGGGTCGGCTCGACCGGCAAAGGACCACACTCTCACAGAATACCAGCCTCAAATAGCAGCTTAATGCTGCTGTGTTTCGTATGGTGAGTGTAGAGAACCGGAGACCCTTTTTACTGGAATAGAGGCATTCCATCTTAGTCCTGAAGGCTGACAACACATCCTCATTTTGATTCGCAAACGAGGATAAATGTAGATGTCTATGGGCCACAGCAACCACTTACCATCAGGTGGACTGTGTGCTCGCTTGTCACCCTTTTCCTATAAAACAAAATGCTATTTAAGATGTGTTATGAAAATATATAATTTTGCAGATATCCTTTATGCTTTATTACATTTAATATTTTGCAAGAATGTTTTATGGTGGTTTTTAACAAACAAAATAGACATGTATCATTCATTCATTTCTAGTGACCCGATCATTCAAGTATTGATTCGTCTTACAAACCGTGTCATTCGGGTTGATCATTCAAATGGGTCATTTTGAGTTTCAGTACTCTGTGATCTGTGAAACCCGCTCGATAATATCGGTCTTCAAATATTACTATACTCTTTGGTTGTAGGTTCTGTCAATTATTCGTTATGGAAGAATCAATAAATGTAATTGCAATCATCAATACTTTGATGCGACCCTGGTCAAATTAATGAATCATTCACAATTAACACATGTCATAAACAAAAATACTTCACAATTCATAATTTCTGCTATAGTTACCTCCTCTTTTTGAAAAATTTATTTTGTTGCACACATAAATACTCTGTGTATGCTGTATCACACATTTTAATATTACTTTGGAGATTATGGTTCCGGTAACATAATTACTCATATTATTGACAAATTGTTACTTAATTTAAGCCTTATTTTATAATTTTGTGTATGATTAGACATAAAAAAATACCAACACCTTGCTCGAGCCATAAAAACAGTCATCATCATTCATCATTACAGCCCTTCACAAGTCCACTGCTGAACATAGGCCTCCTCCAAGTAATGCCCCAAAGCACAGTCCTAAGCCAGCTGCATCCATCGATATCATGCATGTCTTACCAGGTCGTCACTCCATCTACATAATATACATAAAACGTTAAAGAATCCATTACCACATATTATCCTGTGGGTGTTGTAAAAGCTGACAGAAGGGGTCTCAAATAGGAGATGACTAGCAGCATCTTCCTGATAACAGCGCAAGATATTAAAAACTGCTAGTGCCAACCTACCTGCCAAGTGTGGCAACTGTGTAATTCGTCCCCTATAGGAGGTAGTGTATGGAGGGGGCAAATAGTAGTGGACGTTTAATAATTTACTATTTTTAAAAACTTAAAAGAGCCGTGGTAGCTCGGATGGTTAACGCTCGCTGTAAATATAACAGAACGAGAGTAACCCGGGGTTGATGCACGCTGGCACCAATGAAATTGTTAGTTGGATTTTAAGTGCTGATTTACCACATCCTCGGCGGTGAAGGAAAACATCGTGAGGAAACCTGCACATCTGAGGAATAAGAAAAAAAATATTTCGAAGACAAGTGAAGTTCGCCAACACGTATTGGGGCAGCGCGGCGGACACTTCCTTACCCTAAGACCCTCTCAGAAATGAGGAGAAGCCTGTACCCAGTAGTGGGACATATATAGGCTGTAACTTTACTTTACTTTTTAAAACTTATATGAATTAATTTAATCTGTTTTCCTATGACATGAAAGTTAAAATTTCATTTGCCTATTAACAAAAGCAATCTAAGATATACATCACTGACTATTATTTCCTCTAATATGTATTATGTAAGTTAATATTTTATTCAAGATATATATACAATGTCCGTAGATAAAGGCTACTTTCTGACAATAATTATCAATGTTTTCACACAGACATAAACTGTGTGTAACAATTTCAATGCCATCAGTCATTATATTGTTTTGCCAAATAAAAAAACTATTATATATTTTACAGTTGCTTTGTGGTAATCTGACAAATGTTTTGCAAGGCAATCAGACTATCAAATTTGTCAGACTATAAAGAGTACTGCCACAGCCCCCTCATAGTCCGGAACTTTTTGAAAAAGAGTACCTTGTAATCTGAAAAATTATATCAAATATAAATATAATAAGAAATAAAAAAATCATATGATAGACAGTGAATACCTAAACGTAAATAATAAACGGCCGCTTACCTTCTACCATAGTCACATTCAAACTAAGACAATATGCATCAATCAAAATTCTAAAACTAGTTAAAAAAACTAGATACAACCTATTTGTCGATTTTTTTAATTTTTTTTTGTGTTAAGATGAGGTATAATTTTCCTGCATTAGCTTTTTCGGCTTCCTTATGTACGAGGGTGGATTGAAAAGTACTTGGCCTAACACAGATCCATTCAATTCTAAAAATCAAATCTACCCACATTATTTAGTTCAATTCAGACTAGTTCATTGTGTGAAGTTCGAAACGTGTGCGATAATTAGTTGTGATTTTATAAATTTATTAACAAAGTAATCGGACATAATTTCCGCGAATGGAGCAAATCGAGCAGCGTGCCGTCATTAAGTACCTCCATAAGAAGGGGCTATCATCAAAAGCCATCCATGATGACATGGTCAGTACATTAGGCGATTGTGCTCTGTCATATTCATCCGTCAAAAAATGGATAGCAGAATTTAAGCGTGGTAGAGAGAGTGTGAAAGATGAACCCTGCTCTGGAAGGCCTTCGACGTCAACTACTGACGAAAATATTAAAAAAGTACTTGATTTAATAATGGGAGACCGCAGATTAAAAATTAAAGAGATAGCCGAGATTATAGGCATCTCTTATGAACGAACTCAAAACATCATTGTCAACGAGTTGGGTTTCCACAAAGTGTCTGCGAGGTGGGTT
Source organism: Parnassius apollo (assembly GCA_907164705.1). Taxonomy (NCBI): domain Eukaryota; kingdom Metazoa; phylum Arthropoda; class Insecta; order Lepidoptera; family Papilionidae; genus Parnassius; species Parnassius apollo. Next base: position 1,973,254 of record CAJQZP010000758.1, read on the forward strand.
CCGCGACTGCTTTCAGTTGAACAAAAAAGGACGCGATTGACTATTTCACGCGACTGTTTGGAGTTATTTGAAGCCGATGCCGATGATTTTTTGAATCGTTTTGTTACTATGGACGAAACATGGGTTCATTACTGTACACCGGAAACAAAACAACAATCAAAACAGTGGAGAAGACCTGGTTCACCACCCCCTAAAAAAGGCTAAGTCGATTTTGTCGGCAAATAAGGCTTGCTAATGATGGCTTCAGTATTCTGGGACTCGAAAGGTGTGATTATGATTGATTATCTTGAAAGGGGTCAGACTATAAACTCTGATTACTACTGCACCTTACTACGTCGTTTACGAGAGGAAATAAAAGAAAAACGTCGAGGAATGCTCAGAAGAAAAGTCCTGTTTCATCAAGATAACGCCCGTGTTCACACGTCAGTACAGTCAATGGCTGAAATTCACAACTGTGGCTTTGAACTGTTACCGCATCCGCCGTATTCACCTGATCTGGCATCATCGGACTTCTTTCTGTTCCCTAACCTAAAAAAGCACTTGGGAGGTCAAAGATTTTCGATAAACGACGAGGTCAAAGCAGCTGTAGACGCATATTTTGACTCTAAGGAAGAATCATTTTTTTTCAACGGTCTAAATGCTTGGAAGGGGGAGGTGGCAAAAGTGTATTGAACTTGATGGTGATTATGTAGAAAAATAAAAATATAACTGATTTAGTATGTGTTTATTTTCTTGGTTAGGCCGAGTACTTTTCAATCCACCCTCGTATATGGTAGAGTCGCACTGCAGCTTTGTTACGGTTACAGTACAAATTGGTCATCTTAACCAGAGAAGAACCACACTTCACAAAATATCACCGTAAAATAGCAGGATATGGAGATCCTTATTACTAGTAACAAGGCATTTAGTTTTCAAGGATGACAACAGATCTGCATTTTGAATCTTAATGGAGGATAGATGATAAACGTCTATGAATCACACATCACAGTAACCATTTACCATCTTGTGGATTGTGTGTTCGTTAGTCGCTGTTAATTCTATAACCAAACTATAAACTGTAATGTCATTCAATGAATTAATCTTATTTCTTTCTGTAACAACTTTCTTAAAATTTGTTGCTGCACATAGTGATGTTTACTAGTTGCCACACTTCGCAGGCGAGTTGGAAATTGCAGTTTTTTAATTTTTAGTTGTTATAAGAAAGATGCCACCGATCTCATGGTTTGGTTCCCTCTGTAGCCTGTGATGACACACACAGGATGTAGTGAATATTCTTACACAGCCACTACATTGTGTAAATTTTGTTTACAACTTTATTTGTAATCAATTATAAATCTTAGGCTTAGCACGCACTGCGATTAAACGCGAGCGGTTTAGGAATAGCTGAAAACGCAAAACCGCATACAATCACGCATTGCGGCTGGAGTTTTGCTTAATTTTATTTCAGTAATCAGTACCACCATGGATTTCGGGCGAATAGCATCTGTCGTGGCTTTGGTTTTTAAATTAAAAAATAGAAAACGTAAACAACGGCGCTGCCATAAGTACTGGGTACATCCACTAACAGATAAAAGACATCTGAAAGGATACTTTTGCTACTAATTAGTATCGCAAAAAACGACTGTCCTCTGCGCTCGCAAGTCGAAACCGAATGCGGTTAACCGCAGTGCGTGCGCTGGCGTGCGCCGCCATACTAAATACTATGCGACACATAAAAATCGCGCTTTTACAAACCACGATCGAAATGTAGCAAGTTACGTTTTTAAAATCAGTCACTGAAAAAAGTGACTAATTCGTGCGCTTGTATAGAAATCTATGTGTTACATTTTTTTTTGCGGTTTCAGATGTGCGGTTAAAGGCGTGCGTTTAATTGCAGTGCGTTCTAAGCCTTACAACTATATTTTTTGTATAATTATAAATCTGATTTACAACTTTAAAACGAAACATAGAACACGTTATTTCTGTGCGTAATAATCATGGAACTTATTTAAACACTACAAGACTATCAACAAAGGCTGGCGTCATCTTTGTGGAATCTATTGATGTAGCATCATTTAGATTTTAAAATAATATTCAATGACCATTTATGTTTTCAATTTTTCCACAAAAAAAGGTTTTTCAGATAAAATATATATCTCAATTCTGGGATAGCTCCTTATCTGTTTATGAAGTGTCATCTAAATTCTTCATTCCGAATATTTGCCAGTTCAATATTACAGGCAACTTAAAATTTATCTATATGATGTATAAGTAACCTTTAAAATTTCCTACTTGGTAGTGCAGTGAATAAGCGTTTAGCTACAGTGTACCTTAATAGATAGAGAACGCTTTATTGCGCGCCAAAAAAAATCATAAATATTAACAAAAAAAGGGAGAAAGAAATGTGGCACAAAATCTTCCAGACAATCTTTGGATGGACAGGATTGCAAGAAAACAATAAAAACATACATGTGGTTTGGTGACAATAATAAAATTATTTTTATTATAAACTATAAAATATAAATAAAAATGCATAATATAAAATGGTACACAAGTACATAGATAAGTAAGTACAAAATAATGAATTATTATTTATTATTATTATTGATAAGGTTTAAATCTCTGTGCAATACTTGGTAATGCCACAAATAATTATTCTGTGGTCAGGATGTTTTCCATTTCCATTCCATACGTTTTTATTTATAATTGAGGTGACCAAACAAACTTACAGTCCACCTGATGGTAAATGGTTCCTGCAGCCCATGGACACCTGGAACCATTTCAAATAAAGGATGCTACATATGCATTGTTACTTCTGAGAATACCTCGTTTCCAGTAAAACGGGTCTCCGGTTCACTTTCACTCACCATACGAAACACAGCAGCATTAAGCTGGTATTTTACACTGGTATTCCGTGAGAACGTGGTCTTACCCCGGTAGAGGCGACCAAATCGTGCTGCAACTATAATGATAATAATGTCCTCCAGACCGATTTTTTCGGCTGACTGATTTCGGCCACGGCGGCCTGCCTCAACGGAGGCTAGCCATCGGCGCGGGACAGGATTATAGTGCCCAAGTGTATGCGCAAGCACAGGTGCACTCTCTATTCCCTCACTCGTAATCCGATGGGACGGTAAACCGACACAACCGGAGAGAGATCAGGCGCAGGACCAACGGCTTTACGTGCTTTCCGAGGCACGGGGGTGAGACACCGCCAACTTCCTGACTCCGGGCAGCTACTGAGAATTTCTTGACGGAAAAACTCAATAATTGATTTTGTTGGCCCGACCCGGGATTCGAACCCAGGATCGCATGATCAGCAGTCGCCCTACTACAACCACTAGACCAACGAGGCACTATACCAATAATATAGCTGCAGCATGGCTCTACCAAGTAAATGTGAGTACATACTGACTATCCCCGGTTCCGTACTTTCCAGTAGGTGACACGATAAATTTGTCTTCAATATCACTCCGGACTTTTCGCTGTATGAATATAAAACTATTATCTATTAATAACTCGTCCATAGCGCGCCACTTATCGATTCCAGATTTTGTGATTTTCTTTTTTGGCACTAAACCAACGTATATTGTTGATAGAAGTCATTTTGGTCTTTAAATATAGAATTTGTTAATAACTTGGCTAGTGCGTCACCTATCAGATCATATAACGTCACCCTATATCGAATTATTCATCGATCGAGTCTCAGCGGAGACTAACCATCTGGGCAGGACGGAATTATAATTCCCTAGTGTATACGCAAACATAGGTGCATCATCTATTCCGACATTCTCATATTCCGATAGGACGGTTATCCCACACAACCGGACAGAGATTAGGCCTAGGACCAGCAGCTTTAAGTGTTGCACGCTGTTGCTGATCATGAGGTCCCGGCTTGGAATCCCGGGTCGGGCCAAGAACAGTCAAGTGGGTTTTTCTGTCAAGAAGTATATGCTTGCGCGTACACTCGGGCACTATAGTCCTGTCCTGCGCTGATGGCTAGTCTTCGTTGAGTCTGGCTGCCGTGACCGAAATTCGGTCGAAAGGCCGGAGGGGGGGGGGTATTAAGACAGGAATATAGTCCTACTGCCTAGAGCAATTTATGTATTTAGAACGTCTTCCCGTTAGAAACGAAAAGTTATTAGTACTTATGTAAATAACAAATTTACCAACGATACGAAAATAACAATAAGAAAATTTACCACGCGCTCGGCGGTGAAGGAAAACATCGTGAGGAAACCTGCATGTCTGAGGAATAGAAGAAAAAAATATTTCGAAGACATGTGAAGTTCGCCAACACGCATTGGGGCAGCGCGGCGGATACTTCTTTGTCCTAAAAAACCCCCTCAGAAAGGAAGGGACGTATATGGGCTGTAACTTTACTTTACTATGTAGATAACGTTCTTTCAACAAACGTACAAATAGGTAAAATATAAACTTAAGTCAGTCTTCGTTTCATTCAAACAAGCTGGTGATTCACATAGATGCTTACGACATAATGATGTCATTCGGCACCATAATCTGATTATAGCGTTAAGTTAAAGTTAGTTCACGCTTTACTTGGTTTTCAGATTATAGTTTTGTAGTTTAACGTTTTATTATAGCGTTACAGTACTACAATCCCATATCATCCCGTGGCTATCGTAAGGGAAACTTAAACAGGAGACATACATTGTGAGTGTAGAGAACCGGAGACCCCTATTCACTGGAAACGAGGTATTCGGCATTCCATCTTAGTGCTAAGGGTAACAACGCATATGTATTTTGATTCTTAATCGTACGTGATGTAACATGAATTCTAACATTTGTAATGATGATGATGTAGATTGGATTTCATTCTCAATTTGAGGTCGGCACCTTTGGGGAAAGGTATGCCGTCATCATAGTTCCGATCAAAGTTCCGTTATAAAAGTTGCGGATGCAGAAGCAGAGGTCTGTTGCATCACTAATATCTATGGGCCACAGCGTTCACTTACCATCGGATGAACAGTGTTCGTTAGTCACCCTTATTCTATAAAAAGTTGATGGCACCAGAATCTTCTTGATAACAGCTGAATTAAAAAAAAAGTTGTCAACCTGCTGGGCAAACGAATCTAAGGGAATCTATGAAGTAGGTCTTTGTTCAGCAACATACTTTTAATAGGCTGTGAATGGTAATGGTAGTATAACGTTATAAAGATTAAGCATAATATTAAAGTGAACGTAAGAATCTATATGGTTAGCGCTCGCTGTAAATTTCACAGTACGCGAGCAACCCGGGTTTGATCCGCGCTGGCACCACTGAAATTGGTAATTGCAATTTTAAGTGCTGATTTACCACGTGCTCGGCGGTGAAGGAAAACATCGTGAGGAAACCTGCATGTCTGTGAAATAAGAAAAAATAATATTTCGAAGACGTGTGAAGTTCGCCAACACGCATTGGGGCTGCGCGGCAGACATGTCCTTGTCCTAAAACCCTCTCAGATATGAGAGGAGGCCTGTGCTCAGCAGTGGGAAGTATATAGGCTGTAACTTTAACTTTGACGATCTATAATGTACGACGATGTATAATACGTCCCACCGCTGGGTAAACTATTGGAATTTGTTGACAGAAAAACTCAATAACTTTTTCTGTGGAGCGAGCCCGGGGATTCGAACCGGGAATCTCCTAATCAGCAGTCGCATTAACGACCACTAGACTAATGAGGCAGTCAAGTGATTCATATAATATACTGTAACGATGTTTTTGAAAATTTTATTATTATTGTGTTTACTTTGAAATTACGCGTTAGTGAATACCTACCACATTTTTATTTTAGTCTACTTACATATTGATATCTCAACCTTCAACTGGCGGTTATGTTAATAACATCAAAGGGAACCTCCTAACAAGATGTGTTCGGATAATTTTAAGATTAGCTTTAAGTTTAGGATTATATTGTAGCGTTCAAAGCTTTGATCGAAATATTGCTGGCGCTTTACGCTCCTCGTCCCACTGACCTACTTAATCCTGGATTAACCGTTTGTTTGAACCTTTTCCGTACCGTACCGGATATTGAATAGAGTTGTCCCTTTATGAAGTTATATACACTCAAGGCTAATTCATCAATGACTTACGGACATATACATAAACACTACTGAATTTTAAGATGTGGTCAAGTCTCGCGGTGTCACTGTCACTTTGACTTAAAGTGATAGAGATAGCACCAAGAGAATGGCTTAGCATGTAATGTGCACACTCGAGTGTGACCTACGTCTATTATTCAAGTCCACTGCTGAACATAGACCTACTCAAGGAAAGTCATAAAGTAAGGTCCTGAGCCACCACCATATATCGACTTCATGCGTATCTTACCAGGTTCTCACTCCATCTAGTGGGGGGCCACCCTACACTTCCCTTACCGGTTGTCACCCGAGACCTTTCCTCCCTCTCATAGGGTGATGTTGGCCACGCTTGGCAAACTGGTTTGCAACCTCAGTTTTTATTGTAGTTTTTGTTGTTATGAGAAAGATCTTGTTGCTATTTCTTATCTCAGTTTTTCTCTGTCGCCTCTTACGACACCCACGACGGAAATATATGGGGTAGTAGATATTCTGACCCCGCCACTACACGGCGTAAGCTGCCCTGAACTGCTGTTTGGCAACAGAAACATTTATAACCATTATAGCGGTATAAAATTATAAACTATGTTGCACGAAAATAACACGTATGTCGATGGTATACGGTGTATTATTACGTGTCGATATCTGCATTGCGTGCAGCACGCAATCCTATACCACCTACCACTTTACCACTTAAGGCCCGCCACACAATACATACGGATAACTATCGTAGGTGTATGACGGATACTTGATTTTATATAGACTTGTTCTGTTCGGAATTCCGAAATGAAAACCCGAAAAGAAGCTCCGTATGTATATGTAGTGGACCTTAGCAAATAAATTTATGACAGATTTTGTTTGTTAACTACAGCATCCTCTATTGGTACCGAGAGGAAACTAGTGCGCAGAAGCACGTTACTCTACGTTTTTTGTTAGAATAGGATGACAAACGAGCACACAGCCCACCTGATGGAAAGTGGTTGCTGCGGCCCATAGACATCTCATCTATCCTCGATTACGAATCAAAATGCAGATGCGTTGTCATCCGTGAGGACTTAGGTGAAATGCCTCGTTTCCAGTAAAAAGGGTCTCCGGTTCTCTACACTCACCATACGAAACACAGCAGCATTAAGCTACTATTTGACGCTGGTATTCCCTGAGAGCGTGGTTCTTCCCCGGTCGAGCCGACCCATTCGTGCTACAACTATACTACTAATATAACTGCAGCATGGCTCTACCACGTAAAAAACCTACGTACTGTAATAAAACAATACATGTATAGATTTTCTATACATGTATTGTTTTAGTACAGCCGTGCAAGTGAAGAAGCCTATTAAAAATAAGAACATATTTAAATAAAATCTTTTTTATCAACAGCTTAAACACTAACAGATGTAGATCTTTTTCGAGTATTTGCCACGATCCTGACTTAGCATGCAATGTCTCCAAACTGTGTCAAAGACTGCTCCCCGTCAACGATTTAAATACTGTCCGAATTTTACAATGTGAAGACCACACGGGTTTGGTCAGGATGTTGTAACCAGCATTAAGAAAGGAATGCTTCTCGTAGTAACAATGAACGAGGAAAAGATGACAATGTAAATTTGTGCCGCAGAAGGAAGTAGCAGAGTTGACAGGACACGCTCTAGACCAAAGATTCCCATAGTGGTCGACCTCTATCAATTAACACAAGTTCTTATTTGAAACTTTCAAGATACTTACTGTATAACTTGTGTTCCGTGTACCAACTTATTATAAGAATGACTAATATTTCAGTAGGAAGTATCATTGTTGTACTTTTAAAAAACTCAATAATTCGATAAGCGTGCACAAGTTCGTGCAAGATAACGAGTTTGAGCATACAAGACTTTCAGGAACGTTTTGACTTGCTCTGTATTACGAGTAATAAGTATTTTGTATCAATAAAAAAAAGATTGGATTTTTAAAGTAATTTGGCTATGGGGGTCTAAGGTATCAGTACATTTTGGCAAAGAGGTCTCTTGCCAAAAATAGTTTGGTCATGCACCAAATTAATCGTACCTGTAGCTGACAATTATGTGTGCTGAATATATGTATTTTACTCAAAACTACATTCATTTTAATTTTCATATCGTCAATAAATAAAAAGTATTGAGTTTCGAAGCTGAGGGTCGCGGGGACGTATGACTACGAATAGTAGTTCCGGTCCGGATGTTTGTCCTTATCTCATTTATGTAAAACGCCTGACACAGACTAAAATCCGTGTGTGTAACACATTTTCTTAACGAGAAGAATTTCTTATTCTTTTTTCTATTACCTATCGAACCTAATAGAGTTTTAGCGGGAACTAAAAATAAAAAAAAAATATATATATATATATATATATAATATATATGGCTGTCGACGGATTGTCGCTCCTGCTTCGTCCATTGAATAATAGTTTGAAATGGATTTTGATTCGTAAAACTGATGCGACTTTGTGAATTGTCTGCGCGTGTGAACTACTAGAGAAAATGACGAAACAAGTGCTTTGATGTTGATATAAACCTCAAGTTATTTTGATCGCTTGTGCGCCTTATAAACTTGAGTGGCTGTCGTCATCAACTGTCCGCTGGGTTGAGCTGTCATCAAAATCTCCCAAAAACTTCGCAATGTGACGCATCAGCATATTGTGAAGAAAAAATATATAAAAACGAATATTCCGAAAGAAATTATAGGCTCAGAAGGGCTAGAACCCAGAGCCGTAAAGCCAGTTAAAAATATACCAACCTAATAATCTTCTGTTCACCAGATTTTTTTTATAAATTTTTATAAAAAAATTAAGATTTATTGGTGGCTAACGATCATACAGTCCACCTGATCGTAATTTGTCGCTGTGGCCCATAGGTATCTACATCTATCCTCGATAACGAATCAAAATGCTGATGCGTTGTCACCCGTGAGGACTTCGATAGAATGCCTCGTTTCAAGTAAAAAGGTTCTGGTTCTCTGCACTCACCAAACGAAATACAGCAGCGTTAAGCTGCTATTTGTCGCTGGCATTCTGTGACAGCGTGGTCCTTCGGCGGTCGAGCCGACCCAACTGTACCAGTGATATAGCTGCAGCACGGCTCTACCACGTGGAATGTTGATGACTATCCTCACGTAGATGTCGCCAGTTCGAACTGAAGTGAAGTATTTGTTGCACAGTGGCATATAATTGATGAATTGACGTTTTGAATAAAAGTTCGATTTAGCTTTCTGGAGTAATATATTGTATATATTCGATTTAGGTTTCTGGAGTAGTATATTAAATGTACGAAAGAATGCCTGTGGTTTGCTTTCATATTTTTACCGACTTCAAAAAGGAGAAGGAGGTATTCAATACGACGATATGTTATTTTCTGTAATGTGTGTTATCTCATAACTTTCCTCTGGGTGCACTGATTTTGACAATTTTATCTGAAAGCTAGTGCTTCTCGTGTGGTCCCATATAAATTTGATCAAGATCTGACCAGTAGTTTTTGAGTTATCTTTATTAATGCGTATTTAATTGAGTTCGAATACATTGTTGATTCGGTCGTATTGAAGTTGGTTGTACAAACTTTTATTTTACCACTTGCTTAATTTATTTTTTATTAACTCTTATTTTAGTTTTTTTACTTTTAGGAATATACGTAGTTGAATTTATTCTTTTCTAATCTGATTGATATAAAATATTACTAATATTTTAGGAAGAAACATTAACCTGTGCATTTCCTAACAAATTAACTACCCCGCTACGTATTCTGCCAAATATTTCCCCTCGTTGCTAAAAGGCGCCGTCTTGTGGGCAAAAGAAGACGGTTGAAAACCCAGAAACAGTAGTAGAATAAATTAATCAACCAGCTATTTTATTATTGGCTCTACCACATTTACTTTTGGCCTTAGAATGTACCTAGTTTTAAATTTAAAAATAAAGCGAATTAGGGCGTTAAGCCAACACTGCAATGCGAAATTGTTTCAGTCATCCTGCAGTGTTTTGTTAACGGATTTAGTTAGGAAGGTTACTTCATGGTAAAATATATTTTTATGGGAATTTTTGTGCAGATTGTGGAAATATTTAAAAGAAATACTTAGCTGTTATATTATCATATATCTACATTGATAAAAATAGTTAAATATCAACTCTCACCCCTGTTACGTAGTGGGGTAGGCAGAGACTACAGACTTTCATTTGAAACGATCTGACACATCTTTCTCGCATCTCATCATGCTCGTCAGTTAGAAGTATTCTTAATCTTGCTTATCTCCTATTAATAAAATAATTATAATTATAATAATTTTGAATAATTATCTTCATTATAAATTCAACACGGGCCTCTTATCTAGGGAAGGATTTGTCATGATCGCCAAAATGGCTGCCAGTACATTTCAATTTATAACGTAGTATAGATAAGAGGAATGCTACAAAGCACGATCCTGAGTCATCTGCATCCATCGACTTCCTGCATGTCTTACCAGGTCGTCACTCCATCTAGTGGGGGGTCTACGCCTACCGGTACGAGGCTGCCACTCGAGAACCTTTTTTCTCCATCGGTTGTCAGTTCTTCGAGTTATATGGCCCGCCCATTGCCACTTTAACTTACTAATCCGTGCTTTGTGGCATTCTTTGGGGGATGCCTATGTTCATCAGTGAACTTGTGAAGGCCTGTAATGATGATTATTTTTTTATAGGATAGGGTGACAAACGCTACAGTCCACCTGATGGAAAGTGGTTGCTGTGGCCCATAGACATCTACATCTATCCTCGATTACGAAACAAAATGCAGATGCGTTGTCACCCGTGAGGACTAAAATGGAATGCCTCATTTCCAGAAAGAGTTTCCGGTTCTCTACACTCACCATACGAAACAAAGCAGCATCAAGCTACTATTTTATGCTGGTATTCTGTGAGAGCGTGGTCCTTCCCCGGTCGAGCCGACCCATTCGTGCTACAACTATACTACTAACTACAGCAATGGCTCTACCACGTAAACATATATTTATTATTTTAATATGTATTGTGTTCTTTAATTTTTGTATTTACTATGTTATTTTATTTAATTATAGATTTTGTATGGAAGTGCATACCTGTTATATATTTATTTTTAATGTGTATTAGATATTAAGTAAATATGTATATTTTTACTAACTATATTCTATATCAACCTGCGGTCGCTAAGGAGTATGTTAGAGCTGAATCTGAGTGACAGGGTGAGAAACTGTGTGATAAAAGAAGAGTGTGGTTTGCAAGATGATGCAGTGACCAGGATTAAGAAAGGAATGTTTCGGTGGTTTGGTCATGTAGAAAGAATGAATGCGGAAAGACTGACAAAGCAAATATATGTTGCAGAAGTAAATGGAAGAGTCGGAAAGGGACGTCCTAGGCGGAACTTTGTCGACCAAATTGGCGATATACTAAAAATGGGCCAAATTAAGAGTACCCTTAACCGACGAGCATGTATGCGTAGGTATAAGGATCTGGAAGAGGCGAGACAGGTACGTCAGGATCGTGCTAAATGGAAGTCTGTAGTCTCTGCCTACCCCTCTCGGTGACAGGCGCGAGTGTTTATATATATATATATATATATATATATATATATATATATATATATATATATATATATATATATATATATATATGAATAATTTATTAACATTTTACTGTATCATTATTGTTTATTTATTAAATATATTAAGGGATTGTTTATACCTGCCACCGTTCCTCATATCATCCAGGGTCTAATGGCAGAGAATGCATTAAATCCTCCCTACCGTGTAATAAAGGTTAAATAAACAAAAAATAAAACAGAGTCCCGCCACCTAGTAATCTACTAATAAAATTAATTAAACTTAATTTTTAGTTGGCAAAAAAAACTAAACAGAAAAGTTAATTTTTAGGCACCTTGCTTGATATACACACTTAACAAGTCCGCCATTACCATTTCATGTCCGATGACGTCACGCGTCCTGGCACAGGCTACAAAAGCCTAGTTACCTCACCTGTGCGTTGTATTATATAATGTTACATCTCATCTTAACGCGTTTGACGTAAGACTGACCAGTGACTGCATTCTCGCCGAATTGGCACTTAGAACAGCCTGTATAAACGTTTGGAATTTAGAACGCAAAAAATTAACTTTCAAGGATTCAGTTCATTAGGAGTAATGAAATATGAGATCAAAAATGAAGACTATGCTCTTTTAACGTCTCAATTTTAAGGGGAAATATAACCTCAAATGCAAAGCAAGATCCTCCGTTATGTCGAAAATATTGCAGCATTAATTTTGAAAAAAAAGATATGGTAAAGTTGAGGATTAATGTTAAAGACTATGTTAGACGATAAACACGATTCCGTAAAATTTTCTAGATAAAAAAAATCCACAGTTACCTCCAAAATAAACAATAAACCGCTGTTATTCATAAAATACTTTAAATAAGATCATGAAACTTTGCATACTAACTGAACTAACTATAAAGCAGTGCTTATGTTATTTACTTTTTTTTTAAATGCCATTATTTTCACTGTAAAAAAGAAATTACCTAAACTATCGGCTTCTTGAAGCTTGATTCCTGCCGCCCGGTCATTTTCGCTTCGGCCTTTGAAGGGGGAGGTTGTGTCGCTTACGATCAGAATACACATTACGCAACAGGACGACGTAAAATTAAAATGGGAAATAATCGTAATAAAAATAAGAAGTGACTGGCTTGGCGTTAAGAAACAGGCATAAATATGATAAACCTAATGAAATAAGTATCTAACGACCTATCTACTTACAGTATTAGTGATTATAAACATGTCGGTAGTCGGTACATAGCATACGATGCGCGGGGAAGTGGGGGCGAAATTAGTATTTGAGCTGATTTACTATATCCTCTTAAGTAAATATTTTTTTTTACATAGTAGGGAAACGCTACAGCTATATTTTGGTTCCGAGCAAGGATCATGCTCTTACAGAACACCAGCATAAAATAGCAAGAATCTTTTTACTGGAAACGAGGCATTCCATCTTAGTCCTCAGGAGTGACAACGTATCTTCATTTTGATTCTAAATCGGGGATTGGTGTGATATATTTATGGTATATATATAGTCATGTGCATTTGTGACTTCCAAGTTATTATAATCGAAAACTTTGTTTCGAAAAACCTTTCTATTGATACCTCACTCAAAATTGTAAGAACAAAAAATTTATGATTATGCAAAATGTATGTTTAATATGAAATAAGGGTGACAAAGAAACACACAATCCTCCCGATGGTAAGTGAATGCTGGAATGCATAGATATCTATACTCAATTAAGAATCAAAACGCAGATGCGTTGTGCACCCCTGAGTACTGACATGGAATGCCTCCAGTTCGTTTCCAGTAAAAAGGGGCTCTGGTTCTCTTCACTCGCCATACGAAACACGCCAGAATTAAGTTGGTATTGTGAGAACGTGGTACTACCCCGGTTGAGCCGACCGATTCGTTTCCAGTTTTTCGTAGCTGTGGAACGTCTATAGGCTGTAACTTTAGTCAAAAACCATAAAATGTTTCAAGCGTATACCGTTACAGCCTATCAAAGTCCACCTCGTAATTGGCGACCTTGGCAAGCTGATTGGCAACGGCAGTTTTTCAATTTTAGTCATTATTAGCAAGACGCCGCTGTCCATCTCCTGATTTTTTCCCCTCTGTCGCCTCTTAGGACACTCACGGGATGATATGGGGTAGGTGGACATTTTTACTCCTCCACAGTCATGACACATTATTAAATTATCATTATATTTTGATAAAGTATTTTTTATAGAATTAGAGTGACAAACGAGCACACAGTCCACCTGATAGTAAGTGGATGCTGCGGCCCATAGACAAATATATCTATTCTCGATTAAGAATCAAAACGCAGATGCGTTATTACCCCTGAGGGCTAAGATGGAATGCCTCGTTTCCAGTAAAAAAGTTTATCCGGATCTCTACACTTACTATACGAAACACTGCTATTTTACGCTGGTATTCTGTGAGACTCAGCGGTCCCAGGCGACTATGTTGCAAATGATGGTTACATTAATGAACTGGGCATTAAAAGAAAGGGAAAGGAAAGTGAACGCAAGTAAGACGAAAGTGATGGTTTTTGAAAGAAAAGAAAGCAAAACGTTATGTGAAATAAGAATAGAAGGGGAGTTGAATGAGCAAGTGGATGAGTTCGTGTATTTGGGATGTGTATTTAGCAGGGATGGTAGATATGATAAGGATATGGAACGACGAGCGAATGCAGGAAATAGGGTGAATGGGGCACTGCACTCTATTATGAAGAATCAGAATGTGTCAAAAAAGGCACGATGGTAATTCATAATGCTGTGTTAATCCCTACTTTAATGTATGGTAGTGAAAGTTGGGTGTGGCAGAAGAAGCACGAAAGTAGAATAAATGCTGTAGAAATGCAGTCTTAAAGGTTGAATCTGAATGACAGGGTGAGAAATTGTGTGATAAGAGAAAAATGTGGTATGCAAGATAATGTTGTGACCAGGATTAAGAAAGGAATGCTTCGGTGGTTTGGTCATGTAGAAAGAATGAATAAGGAAAGAGTGACAAAGTAAATGTGAACGGCAGAGTGGGGATAGGACGCCCTAGAAGAAAGTTTATTACCCTTAACCGCTCGTAGGTGTATGCATAGATAAATGGATGTAAAGAGGCGAGAGAGGTATGTCAGGATCGTACCAAATGGAAGTCCGTAGTCTCTGCCCACCCCTCTAGGTGACAGGCTTGAGTGTTTACATATATTTTTATTATTTTATATATTCTGTGAGTAGGACCACGCGTCCTTCCCCGGTCGAGCCGACCTATTCGTGCTACAACATAATATAGCTGCAGCCTGGCTATACCACGTATAAAAATAATTGTTTTAATAACACCGATAAAACGAATTTCCTTATTGCTATCTCGATCTACATTACATAGACAAAAAAGCAAAAATCTTTTATTATCACATAACGCATTTCCAAGCACTAACCTTTATGTCGATAATGGATCATTTTATCGACAATCATTGATAAGACCGTCGTCCCATCAGTTCCTTCTACGATGACTTACGGATTCGTTCTGTCTTCGTTATCTTTATTATCGTGGCAATTTATTAGTGTTCAATTTTTTAGTAATTATTATACGTCAAAGCAAGTCATTCGTGCAGCCTAGTGGTTTTCCTAATTGCTTTTAGTATACTCGAGAGCTGTTATTAAAAACTATTAGAAACGTTTACAGTAAAGTAATGATACGATGTAATATTAAAAGTAAATCGGTGTATTTTATTTTTACTTAGCAAAAATGTGATTGGTGTAACGCAAACTGCCTATTTTTTTTTGTGTATGGAAACAATAATAATTATTATTTTTTTCTGTGTAAAGTAAATCAAAAGTGATACACGAGTCTGCAAATTACGAATTAATATTATGAAATTGAAAAACCCATTCGGTATTTTGTCTGGTATGTATAAGCATTAGCTATAATTACAGTAAGTTGACTTGCTTGGCTAGACCAACTAAACGCGGCTGTTTATTATAGGATCCTGGATTGAGCCTAAATCAGTTATGGTCACCCTGGGCTATTCTAGGCAGGGGGCAAACGTAACTGATTGAGATAACTCGTTATTGTTGCGTTTTTAAGAATGACCGACATCTGTAGCTTTACCGAATAGCTTTAGTTTTATATATATATATATATATATATATATATATATATATATATATATATATATATATATATATATATATATATATATATCAATAGATGATGCCACTAACACGTACACAGTAATAAATACAGAGCGTTATTTGTTCCCGCAATTTTGACGTACTATGTCAGCGAAAGTAAATTAAAGTTACAGTCTATATACGTCCCACTGCTGAACACAGGCCTCCCGCTCATTTCTGAGAGGGTTTTAGGGCAAGGAATTATCCGCCGCGCTGCCCCAATGCGTGTTGGCGACAAGTCTTTGAACAATTTTTTTTATTTCTCTGACATGCAGGATTCCTCACGGTATTTTCCTTCACCGCCGAGCACGTCGTAAGTCAGCACTTAAAATTTCAATTAACAATTTCATTGGTGCCGGCGGGGATCGAACCCGGTTTGCTCGCATACTGTGAAATTAACGGCGAGCGCTAACCATCTGAGCTACTACGGTTCTATTCGTTAGTGCAGTTGAATATATCACGAAAAAAAATTATAATATTTATATTTTAATCGGGGGAAAATGAATTTGTCAAATTTAGCATTAATTATTGACTTTGCATAGGTCTGAACTCGTGTCACTAATACATACCTAACCGAAAGAATTCAACAAATTTGGCCTTTTATTATTGATAGTGAAAAATCCTAAAGTTAAATTTTGGGTTATATTTCTAGTAGCTATAATTGCCCCAGGTGACCTCACTGAGTTTCTCTATCAAGAAAATCTCAATAGCAGCCTGGAGTCATGACATTGGGAGTTGTTTTACTCCCGTGCCGCGGATGGTCGATATAAAGCCGATAGTCCTTTGGTCTCTATGGTCGTGTCGGGTTGCCGTACCATCGGACTATGAGCGTGAGCGAATAGAGTATGCACCTGTACTTGAACATACATTAAGCACTATAATCCTGTCTTGCACAGACAGCACTCCATAGACTGGCTGCCGTGACCTAAATTGGATCTGAGGGACATTTTTATTGATTTCTGTGTTGTTGGCCAAGAAATTTCTAGAGCATCATTAACATATTTGGCTGCAGAGTCGCTCTCGCTGTTTCAATCTCGTTTTAAGTCTGCACGCGAGCTCACTATTGATCTCATTGCTTTTGCGGTTTTATGATAGGTTGAACAAAGTCTCGGATTGGGGGCGACTAAATCTAGTCCAGTAACCCTCAGAAGACACAAGTTTGCGCGTTAACCGCTAAAAAGAACCCCTTTGTCGTATCTCCTCAGTTTCAAGGCACCCCCCTTGTTGCCTCAGCCAGTATCGGAATCCTCGGCGTCGACATATCGAGTGACGTGCATTTTCGTGGTCACTTGGAAGAGAAGGCCAAATTGGCCTCTAAAAAAGCTTGGCGTGCTCAGCAGAACGGGACAGTATTTCATGCCGGCACACCGCCAACAACTTTACAAGACGCAGGTTTGGCCGCACATGGAATACTGTTCCCATCTCTGGGCTGGGGCTCCCGAGTACCTGCTCCTTCCACTTGACCGCCTCCAGCGCAGAGCGCCCCGAATCGTCGACGACCGAGTGCTTTCCGGTCGGCTTGATTCACTGGCACTGCGAAGAGATGTTGCATCTCTTTGCGTATTTTATCGCATCTATCACGGGGAGTGCTCTGAGGAATTGTTCGGACTAATTCCAGCCGCACAGTTTCACCATCGCACATTGCGACAAACCTCGCGATACCGTCCATACCATCTGGATGACTGGCGGTCCACCACTAAGCGATTTAAAAGAAGTTTTCTTCCTCGCACAACTTCCTTGTGGAATCAACTACCACCAGATATTTTTCCGGACCGATACGACTTAGGGACCGTCAAGAAAAGAACCTATTCCTTTTTAAAAGGCCGGCAACGCGTCTGCAGGCCCCCTGGTGTTGCAGTTGTTCATGGGCGGTGGTAATCACTTACCATCAGGTGAGCCGTATGTTCCTTTGCCCCTTCTCCTATTAAAAAAAAAAGATTTTTTCCATTATGAGTGTAAAATGGTAAGAAGAAAGAAATAGAGCATGATTTGATTAAAAATTAATCGTTAAATGGAAAAAAGTAAAATGGAAAGAAGAAAGAAATGGAATATGATTTGATTAAAAATGAATTATTAATTTATTTTAATATGAACCTAAATTGTTCAGATTCCTATAAATATTTTAAACGTAATTAAACATTAATGGCCAAGGCGAAAAGCAATAACAAATATGTATATGGAAAAATACATAAAGATTAAAAATTAATGTTTACTTTTTTCCTGAATTTCTCGTAACTATATTTTTTAATCTTTTTTGGGAAAAATACTATATTTGTTAAAAAAAAAATTGGCAACCCTATATACAACTCACCTGCTAAGCGTGGCATTTCTGCTAAATATCCCCCTTATGAGATAATGAATCAATAGTTATAATATTATTTATTTAATAAGTTAGTAGGATGGAGATGTTACATGTAAGCCCGTATGAAATCGCAGGAACAGCTATATATAGTTTCTATTAAAGTTGCACAAGTTTGACGACTAGTCGGTAAACTTTGATGTGTCACACAAACGCCTTGTTGATTATGCCTCCGAACAATGCCAGTCTAAAACTTCCAGACGTATTAGTTATGTACAAGAGAACAATGTAGTACAAAGTTATTGTAATATCTGAGGGAGATGAATAGTAAGTTATTGACGTATATTATACGTGGTAGAGCCACGCTGCAGCTATTTATAGTATAATAGCACGAATGGGTCGGCTCTACCGGGGAAGGACCACGCTCCCACAGAATACCAACGTAAAATAGCAGCTTAATACTGCTGTGTTTCGTATGGTGAGTGTAGAGATCCGGAGACCCTTTGTTACTGGAAACGAGGTATTCCATCTTAGTACTCAGGGGTTGGAACGCATCTGCGTTTTGATTCTTAAACGAGGATAAATGTAGATGTCTATAGTCCACAGCATCCACTTACCATCAGGTGGACTCTGCGCTCGTTTGTCACCCTTGTTCTATAAAAAAAGTTGTCAAACATTACGCCTTCTTTGCACAGCTGACTTTAGGTTGGCTTAACATTGAATTGCGGAGCTGAGGATCGCGGGTTCTAACCCCGCACGAAATCAATGTCTATATGTCCTACAAATAATTGTTCTCGGTTTCGATGTTGGTGCTTGTGAAATTAATATACATATGTAAACTGCCTCTGCGATACAGGAGGAATTATTAATATCCTAACTTTGTCCTATCTTTATCCTAAAATTTTAAAACACTTATCTAATAGTTGACGGAATGGTGACGGAGAATAGCGGTGCCGGACCTCAGGTACTGGCAATCTCCAATCCATCTTTCAAACGTGACGATTAGGATAAATCCTCTATACGTTTGGAGAGGCCCAATAGAAAGAAAGAACGAAAGAAAACCATTTACTGGATTAGAAATTTACAACTTAGCGGTTGTCTGGAAGCAGAAAACACTAAAAAGAGTTTCAAATTTAACGTGGCAAAGACACGCTGAAGCTATACTATGGGTGCGTTTGGCAGAAAAAAGCGCTAGCAAGTGCTTACAAGCGCTAAAATAGTTTTCGGCCAGGACACGATTGCTACTTCAGTAGCGCTGACACAATCCGCCATTTTGCTTATTTAATTTGTTTGTTTTGAAGTAGAGTTTATAAGTTGTTTTGTGCAATATTAGTTTTAAGTAATATAATGACATGAATAAACATATACATGTTATTAAAAATTCACCATTGGTAAGTTTTTAATATGAATACTTTACAAACATATATTTAAATTAGGTTAGGTTCCCCGGTTAAAACTAACATCGTGTCCTGGAGGAAAATAGCTACTTACGATTTGACAGCGCTTACCGCTTACGATCGCCATTTTGCTTACAAGCGCTTGCTAGCGCTTTTTTCTGCCAAACGCACCTTATGGTTGTGGTTTAAATAAGCCGGCTCGGACGGGCAAGAACCACGCTCTTACTGAAGTAATTTCAAAATAAGACTTAGGTGTCTACGGGCCACAGCATCTACTTCATCAGCAGTTGACTGTATGTCCATTTGTCACCCTTATTCTATAAAAAAAAAGTCAAACTATCGTTTTTAATCTTTTTTTGATCTAACGATCGTGTGTAAACCGCCTTACTTGAGTGTTGGCATAATTTATTTTGTTCTCACAATGTACATTTGTTTGCAGTAACATATAACTTCAACCATCTCAAAGTTTGCGCACGTAACTGTAACTTACAAAGTTCAATAATGTCATTCAATCTGTTACAGACGAGATAAGATGGATGCTGGGACGCTGTAGTGGCAAAGAGATGTCGAATCAGGCGGGGCTGAAGCATGTGCCGACCGAACCGACCCAGCTCGAGAGTAAACGTGAGTTTGATTTTATTCACACACACCCAATCACACACAAACAACAACAACATCATCATCATTACGGCTTGCATCCATCAACTTCCTGCATCTCTTACCAAGTCGTCACCATCAAGTGGACGGCCGCACAATTTCGCTTACCGGTACGTTTTTTTTATAGGAAAAGGGTGACAAGCGAGCACAGAGTCCACCTGATGGTAAGTGGTTGCTGTGGCCCATAGACATCTGCATCTATCCTCGTTTATGAATCAAAATGAAGATGCGTTGTCAGCCTTGAGGACTAAGATGTAATGACTCTTTTCTAGTAAAAAGGGTCTCTGGATCTCTACACTCACCATACGAAACACAGCAGCATTAAGCTGCTATTTGACGCTGGTATTCTGTGAGAGCGTGGTCCTTCCCCGGTCGACCCGACCCATTCGTGATACAACTATACAATTAATAGAGCTGCAGCATGGCTCTACCACGTAAGAATACGTTACGGTTTGTTCGACAATATTTAGACAGAAACAACATGCAAACGTTCAATCGCATGTACGTTTTAGTATGCAGATTACATAGAGCCGGCGCAGGTATATTATGGTTGCAGCACGAATTAGTCGGCTCGACCGGGAAAGGACCACGCTCTCACAGAATACCAGCGCAAAATAATAGCTTAGTTAGCGGTATAGATATGTACAACGAGTTATTTCTAATTTTAACCTCAGTTGTGACTTTCGCTAGAGTTGTTACTTTTAAAAGGTACAGATCTTAAGGTTTATTGTGGCATATATAACTAACATTTGATCAGAGTATGGATTGTTTCCGTATTGCGTTATCTGCGAGTACATCCCCTTTAGGGGTTTAATACGTTCTGTGGAGTACATTCAGTTGTAATCGTCGATATCGATGTTAGGAGTTCTAATAAGCTGAGCATATTTTTACTTAGTTTTCGAATTTAAGTTTTACGCTCTTAATTTTTTATAAATTGACAAAGTATACAAATGGTCAAGGTTTACAGTTTTTAGGATTTAGGGCTTTTAAGTTTTTTTTTAGAATAAGGTTTTTTATAAGTATAATATTTAGGTTATAAGGTTTTAGGGTTCTTATGGTTTTAAGCGAACACAAACGAAATTATAAAATACGAGTATATCTTGAGCGTTGATTTTAAGGTTGCATACTCAAAGGATAAAACGGAGCTTAATTAATGTAACTTAGCTGCCTGGCTGTCTGTCCGTCTGTCCTTATATCCTGACCTGAAATTCAGATATCTGGTGTAGAGCTTTGACCGAAGCGGAGTATTAAATTAGAAATTAAAATAAATTACTTTTAGGAAAGGTCCCTACGATACATGAAAAAGGAAGCGAAAAATATCTTTTTTATCTTAACATGAGTTGACATGATGTTATATTACTGTCTAAAAATCATTGAGTAGGGTACAAATGTATTTTATATTATTTTTCATCTTCTCAAATAAAGCTTTTTATGCGTGGTAGAGCCATGCTGCAGTTATATTAGCAGTATAGTTGTAGCACGAATGGGTCGGCTCGACCGGGGAAGGACCACGCTCTCACAGAATATCAGCTTAAAATAGGAGTTTAATGCTGCTGTTTCGTATGGTGAATGTAGAAAATCGGAGTCCCTTTTCACTGGAAGCGAGGCATTCCATCTTAGTCCTCAGGGGTGACAACGCATCTGCATTTTGATTCATAATTGAGAATAAATGTAGATGTCTTTAGGCCACAGCATTCACTTACCATCAAATGCTATGTGTGCTCGTTTGCTATCCTTATTATATAAAAATAAAGAAAGCATTAATTAACGTTTTCTCATAATGAACTCCGATTTTGATTCCGTCCTAGACGCTGACCATAGTGTTTTGACAGCTACAGCACAGCAATAATTAATTACACTAATTAACAAGGTTCCTTTTTCTATTCTGGTTTTATAAAGAAACGTATCAAAAGCGAATCTTGGCGGGATAACGGTTGAATTAAGGAAATTATACCTAATTACTATGCACGATGACTGATAATTGCGAAAACGTTAACATTGAATTGAAGTCTAACTCAATGCCGCATTCGATTTAAGGATGAGGACACACCAGTGCGTGTCCCGATGCTTCGGTACGTCTGTGATGCTGATAAAGTTTAATTAGAAGAATTTTGTATCATATCGTTTGTAGCATCATGTTAACAGAAAAGAACCGTGTTGAATTATGATGTCACATTTAAATATAATATTTCACCAACCTAACAACACGTAGAGGGAAATCTCGTTGGATTATTCTTTGTCTTGAAGCTGTAATACGCTTATTGCTTTACTTTTGTGGATACTAAATCGTACGGCGTAAGAATATCCACTATCCCTAAACATCCTTTGTATGTATAATAGGCGACAGAGGGAAACAGAGTCAGATGATAGCCGTATAAGAAAAACTGTGTTAGCAAATCCTTCGCAACATGGCAACAACTCACGACCCCGATTCCTGACGGCGCCTCCATTCCTGGCTTCGATGCACGTAACTCTAGATAGTTATTTGTGGCGTGAATTTGTGCGAGGTTTTTTTTCAGCAGTAAACTTGTAGAGTGTAGTGATTAAAGTTTCAGCCTATATACGTCCTACTGCTGGGCACAGGCCTCCGCTCATTTCTAAGAGGGTTTTATGGCAAGGAATCGTCCGCCGGACTGCCTCAATGCGTGTTGGCGAACTTCACATGTCTTCAAAATATTATTTTTTCTTATTTCTCAGATATGCTTGTTTGCTCACGATGTCTTACTTGCACGTGGTAAATCAACACTTAAAATTGCAAATAACAATTTCGTCGGTGCCGGTGTGGATCGAACCCCGTTTGCTCGCGTACTGTGAAATTTACAGCGAGTGCTCACCATCTGAGCTACTGAATAAGTATTGATTTTATATATATATATATATATATATATACAAGCTCTTACCTATTCCTGACCAAACAGCAGTGCAAGTGCTTGTACTGCTGTGTATAGGCCTAAAGGGTATAAAGGAGAGCCTATATTACAGGCCGTAGATATACAGTCTTAGTCATCATAGTTGGAGACGCATCCTTCTCGTAGTTTGAAGTTAATCTCATGTATCCATAGATTGCAGTAACCACTGCCTATGTGGTTTGTACGCTCATTTGACACTCAAGTTTTACCTTATTCGTATTATTCCCGTATTGTGTGTCAATGGCCTAACTTTATCACATTCAGCACCGGTTTCGCTTAATGCTAAATATCGCACTGACAATGAAATTTCGCATGCGCTGAATACATTATTCGCTGGAGCCGAATAATATCGATTATCCGCTTTTGTTGCACATCCTACATTTACATAATTTACCTTTGCAGATGTCAATTGTAAAGTTTGTTCTGTTATCATAATTAAGCACAAAAACAGGTGTCTGTATTTGTCTTCCTAGACTTTCATGATCAATCTCGTTCGAAACAAGAGTTTATGTCAGGAGAGGGTCATAAAAGCAATTTATGTTTTAGCATCCACTTACCATCATTTCAGCTGTGTGCTCGTTTGTCATCTTTACTCATAAAAAAATCTAACAGTAGCTTAGACAAACGTTGAGGAAAATTCGTACCCATTTTAACTTTGACCTCTCAATGTATTTACGAAAATGTAAACATGTGTAGATTTTGAGTATGTGATGTACATTCTCTACATATGTACGTAGTACTATTTATTATTTATTCTGTGACATAGGAAAAGACATATGGTAAGAAGACCATTTACTTGACTCCACAGAGTCACAATTCATTCACCAAAATCCCACAAAATGTACAGTATATACAGTTGCAATAGCCAAGTTCAAAAAAAATAAGACTTATTAAACTATATATATATACAATATGTAACCTAATTAACGCACACCCTCAGACACCCCAATTAGTATATTATGTTATAATCATAATTAGGGTTTGGGAATTCCCGACAATTTCAAAGTCCCGGGACACGAGACAGCCTACAATCAAAGTCCCGGGAAGTCCCGGGACTTCGAGACTTAAGAAGAATTACTTTTAGAAAGACTAAGAACAATTTTTTTAAGAGGGGTAAGCCTTTTTTAAAGAAAATATCATACATTCTTAATAACTTTACTTTTATCTAGTAATTCTAGTATCTAATCATAGGTCGTAATCACAACATTGTTAATTCTCATAATCACAGATTTATTATATAATTAAATAATATAAATAATAAACCACACTTATAAATCAGTATTTTAAATAATCAACTAACACAATAATTAGACTTCTTTACTGATTTAATAAAATAGACTTTTTAAAATAATCAGAGCGTCAACAGCTTTGTCCGACAATCTGTTTCTGATTTTTGCAATAATGTCACCGGACAAGGAGAACACCCTCTCGTTTTCAACATCATCATCATCATCATCATTACAGCCCTTCACAAGTCCACTGCTGAACATAGGCCTCCCCCAAGCAATGCCACAAAGCACGGTCCTGAGCCACCTGCATCCATCGACTTCCTGCATGTCTTACCAGGTCGTCACTCCATCTAGTGAGGGGTCGCCCTACACTACGCCTACCGGTACGAGGCTGCCACTCAAGAACCTTTCTTCCCCATCGGTTATCGGTTCTTCGAGCTATATGGCCGGCCCATTGCCACTTCAGCTTACTAATCCGTTGGGCTATGTCGGTCACTCTGGTTCTACTGCGGATATCCTCATTTCTGAGTCTATCACGCAGAGAAACTCCGAGCATAGCCCTCTCCATAGCTCGCTGAGCGACCTTGAGCGTCCTCGGCCAGCAGTGAAGGACTACGTCTCTGATCCGTAAGTCATCACTGGCAACACGCACTGGTTGTACACTTTAGTTTTCAGAGATTGAGGTATACCTGACGAGAAGATGTATGGTAATTTCCCGAACGCTGCCCAGCCGAGTTTAATCCGTCGATTGACCTCTCGGTCGAAGTTGGACTTACCTAGTCGGACTATTTGTCCCAGGTAAACGTACTCTTCAACAACTTCGAGCATAGTGCTCCCAACAAATACCGGCGTAGGTGTGACATGGACATTAAACATGATCTTTGTTTTGTCCATGTTCATCTTAAGACCTATCCGTTTGGAGACACCATTGAGGTCATTGAGCATAGTGCTAAGGTCCTCCAGGGATTCTGCCATAAGGACTATATCATCGGCAAATCTAAGATGAGTGATGTACTCGCCATTGATGTTAATACCGTATCCTTTCCAGTCCAGTAGCTTGAAAACGTCTTCCAACGCAGCGGTGAAGAGTTTCGGGGATATAACATCACCCTGTCTTACACCTCTATGCAGTTGGATAGGATTCGAACTCTGGTTCTGTACTCGGATAGCCATCGTAGCCCTACTGTACAAACACATGTTCTCAACAGATGTCGGTTTAATTGTGTTTTATAACTTTATACAGTACATAGTTCCAAACTTTCGGTACGTTCTCCGTTCTTCCGTAAAGTCAATTAGTGCAGTTTCACTAATATTCGAGGTAAAAAAGTCCGTGTTTTGAGACTGTGAGTTGTGATGGCCAGTGTGCAATTATTTTAACAAGCATACAACTCGTTGTGGTCTTCTCTATTCTAGGTAAACTTTCAAAGTTTCGAAGAAGCGCTTCGGCAAATCATTATTAGTCGTTGTCGATTGAATTTTTTGTGCAACTCGTCAATTATTGCTACAGATGTAAATAATGAACTGTTTTGTCGACCTAAAGCTTCCACAGCTATCTTGACTAGCTGCAACAAATCAACAATTGACTACAAAAGAAGATTGTCTTCATTCCAATTGTCTAACATGTTTAAATAAAAGCTTTCTTCACTCAATTTTTGAGTTTCAAAAACCGTTACGCCATCACAATGATGGAACGCCACCTTGTTTTAACATCCAGTAATAAACCGAGTTCAAAAGAAGCACCACACCACACTCACATCATAAATGAAATTGACGACTGAGTGACTGAACTGACACAGACACAATCATAATCCAAATGTCACGGAATAACTGATATGGCAGCGTGATGGCAGTACGGCAAATGCATTCATTGTGTTGTGTGCTCAGTAGTTACGTAATAGACCAAGTAATTATTCATTAAACTAACGGATGGCTCAAGGCTCCTTCAATTATTTGAAAATAAAAATAATTACATAACAATTTCGACAATCTTGTCTCGTCTCGA
This sequence comes from Parnassius apollo, assembly GCA_907164705.1. NCBI lineage: Eukaryota > Metazoa > Arthropoda > Insecta > Lepidoptera > Papilionidae > Parnassius > Parnassius apollo. Next base: position 1,999,513 of record CAJQZP010000758.1, read on the forward strand.
GTCTCGACCCGAAAGTCCCGGGACTCGAGACAACTAAAATTACGAAAAGTCCCGGGACTTCGAGTCACGAGACGTCCCGGGACCCAAACCCTAACCATAATACATACACTGAATTTTTGGTTAAACATTTTTATGCACTGATTATTTATCAAATTAGTTATACTAATTCCGGAAGAATGTTATGGTCACGGTACAAATCCACGAACGCAAAGACTTTAACATGCTTGAAATAAAGTTCATTTTTCTTTATTTTTATTGAATGACAGAATTAGTAATAATGCAAATAAAACTGCACTCTTAAAAGTCTTATTGCCTTAAATTACGGTCCATTTCAGTTTGTTTTGACTTTACAGATTTAGTGTGACTGTAATTTACGTAGTTTTAATTATTTTTGGGATAAAAAATTACCTACATTAAAAATGATAGGAATCGATTCTGAACAAACTACTTTCTCAAAGTGAGTTAATTATGTTACATGTTGTGTATATATATATATATATATATATATATATATATATATATATATATATATATATATAATATGGCGGTGTAAACACACAACTATATATACTACCCCTTATCATCCCATGGGTGTCACGAGAGGCGGCATAAGGAACCTAAAACAGGAGATGGGCAGGAGCATTTTCCTGATATCAACTAAAAGTAACATTTTTTTTTTTTTTTTTTTTTTTTATAGAAGAGGGGGGCAAACGAGCATGTGGCTCACCTGATGTTAAGTGACTACCGCCGCCCATGATCAACCGCAACACCAGGGGAATTGCAGGTGCGTTGCCGGCCCTTTAGAAAGGAGTAAGCTCTTTTCTTGAAGGTCCCCAGGTCGTATCGGTCCGGAAAAATCACCGGTGGTAAATTATTCCACAGAGAGGTTGTACGCGGAAGAAAACTCCTTTTGAAACGTACAGTGGTGGACCGCCAAGCATCCAGATGGTGTGGATGGTATCGGGACGTTTGCCGTGTAGTGCGTTCACGAAATTTGGCGGCTGGGATTAATCCGAACAATTCCTCAGAGCACTCCCCGTGATAGATGCGATAAAATACGCAAAGAGATGCAACATCTCTTCGCAGCGCCAGTGAATCGAGCCGATCGGAAAGCACTCGGTCGTCAACGATTCGAGCCGCTCTGCGCTGGATGCGGTCAAGTGGAAGGAGCTGGTACTGGGGAGCCCCAGCCCAGAGATGGGAACAGTATTCCATGAGCGGCCGAACCTGCGCCTTGTAAAGTTGCAGGCGGTGTGCCGGCATGAAATACTGTCCCGCTCTGCTGAGCACGCCAAGCTTTTTAGAGGCCAATTTGGCCTTCCCTTCCAAGTGACCACGAAACTGCACGCCACTCGATATGTCGACGCCGAGGATTCCGATACTGGCTGAGGCAACAAGGGGAGTGCCTTGAAACTGAGGGGATACGACAAAGGGGTTCTTTTTAGCGGTTAACGCGCAAACTTGTGTCTTCTGGGGGTTAAACTGGACTAGATTTAGTCGCCCCCAATCCGAGACTCTGTCCAGCAGAGACTCGACTTCAGACACAAGTTTGTCCCGGCACTCAGAGACGTTTTCCCGAGAAATATTGGCTCGGCCGGTGTAAAGAGCATCACCAGTGCTGTCATCTGCATAGCAATGAATGCTACGGGTTTGCAACATATCATTGATATGCAGAAGAAACAGCGTTGGCGATAGCACGCAGCCCTGTGGAACACCAGCATTAATAAGCTTGCAATCGGAGCTTGCACCGTCTACAACGACCTTGATGCTCCGATCTGCAAGAAAACTGGTGATCCAATCGCACAATTTCTCGGGAAGCCCATAGGAAGGGAGCTTCGAAAGAAGCGCTTTGTGCCAAACCCGATCGAAGGCCTTCGCAATGTCCAAACTAACGGCCAATGCCTCCCCCCTTGGACTCTACTGCCTCCGCCCATCTGTGAGTTAGGTAGACCAGAAGATCACCAGCTGACCTACCACGGCGAAAACCGTATTGGCGGTCACTAATCAGCTGGTGATCCTCAAGGTACCTCATGAGCTGGCAGTTTACAATGGACTCCATTGTTTTGGAGAACAAGGAGGTGATGGCGATAGGCCGGTAGTTGGACGGGTCTGAGCGGTCGCCTTTTTTAGGGATCGGGTGGACGAAAGCCGTCTTCCATGATTTTGGGACTACGCCTAGGGAGTAGGAGTACCGGAAAAGACGCGTTAAAACCGGTGCCAACTCTGGAGCACACGTCCTCAGCACAATTGGGGGGATTCCATCAGGCCCACTCGACTTATGGATGTCCAGGGAGAGGAGTGCTTTGCGAACCGAGCGCTGAGTGAACTGCACTTCCGGCATGGAGCACTCACACCGCGGGATGGTCGGCGGCGTACTCCCCCGTCATCGAGAGTCGAGTTAGACGCAAAGAAAGAGCCTAGAAGATCGGCTTTCTCCTTTGCGGTGTGGGCCAGTGAGTCGTCCTCCCTGTGCAGAGATGGAAGAGATGGCTGACAGAAATTCCCTTGGACAGCCTTGGCGAGAGACCAGAATGCACGGGTTCCAGAAGGAAGACGAACTAGTCTCTCGCCAATTCTGCCTATGTGCTCTGACTTTGCCTTGGCAATGACTCTTTTGAAGGACCTAGAGGCGGAATTATACTTCTTTTTTAGAGCGCTGGTGTTTACATCCCTGGACGCTGATGCGTCAGCCCAGGCTCGGTAGCACTCCTGCTTATAGCATGATGCTATTTTACAGGAGCGACCAAACCATGGCTGAGATTTGCCTCCAATGGGCACCACAGAGGAAGGAATAAAAAGTTCCATACCCTGAAGTACCACATCAGCGACAGAATCCGCAACAACGTTGGGATCATCCGGCGAGAAGCAAACCCGCCCCCAAGGGTAGGATGCAAAGAAAGACCGCATCCCATCCCAATCGGCTGACCTATAGTGCCAAACACGGCGGCAGCCTGCAGAATGCAACCGCGATTTCAGCGTGAGTGGCACCACACTCCGGACAAGACAATGGTCCGAGGAGCCTAAAGGGGCGTCAACGGAAATCTGATATCCGTCCGGGTGAGAGGTCAGCAGAAGGTCCAACAGGGAAGGTGCATGATCCTCCACATCTGGAATCCGCGTAGGCGAAGTAACCAGTTGTGTCAGACCATATGCCAAGGCAAAATCATGAACAGATCTCCCCGCATGATCGGTTAAACGTGAACCGAGCCATTCGGCGTGATGGGCGTTAAAGTCGCCGAGGATCACGATCTCTGCGGAGGGGATCTGCTGTAGCAACGAATCTGCAGCCATTTGGACGTGGTCGAAGAGTCGGTCTGTTTCGGCATTACCGCTATGGGACCTATAGAGGCACCCGTAGACGCGCGGATGGTCGTCGCTGTCTACGCGTAGCCAAAGGATGGACAGGTCCGAACCTTCAAGTCTGCCGAGGCGTCGAGAACAGATGTCCTCTCTGACGTAAACGCAAACTCCAGCCCGAGGCACAAAGGAGTGTTCCAGTTTGTACCCCGGGCAGGAGAGATACGAGACATCAGCCGGAGAGGACACCTGCGTCTCGGTCAGAAAGAGCAGAGCCGGCCTCGCCGTCTCGAGATGGTAGTGGACGGCGTTTAGGTTAGAGTGAAGTCCCCTGATATTGCAGAAATTCACGGACAGCGTGGCGGGGTCGCCTTGGTCTTGCTGCTCCGTTTGCCCCGAGCAGTTTTAGTCTTGAGCGGAATATTGCCCCCCCCCCAGAATACGCGGGGCAGCCTGAGCACCCACGCTCAGAAGTGGAGAAACATGGTCGTGGATGCTCAGCGAGGGATTCTCCAGGGGTGCTGGTACCCTCCTGGGGTAGTCTATCATTTAATTCCGCTACCATGTTGATGGGGGGGGGGATTTGGGCCTCCGGCCACCTGCACTCACCAGACGAAACGCGGAAGCAGAGCTTCCACTTCACGCCGGTATTCTGTGAGGTCGTGGTACCACCCCGGTTTGAGCCGGCCCATACGTGCGACAGCAACATAAAACATAAAACATACAACATACAACATAAAACTGCGGTGGCTAACCCACCTGCCTGTATATTTTTAGCGATGATTCCATGCGTTGGTAAAGAAAACCAGCACACCATTTCGTGCCGCGTCTGTCGTTGCAATGCAAAAGGGTAGGGGTAAGAAATATTTGGCATCTAACTTCCACTCATAAGCATGGTAGAGCCACGCTGCAGCCTTTGAGTATTAAACCAAGTAAGTTGGTTGAATACTCAAAGGCAGCAGCTATATTATCGTTGTAGAACACAAATGGCCGACCCATTTGACATGACAAATTTGACGTAAAAAAAATCACGCTCTAACAGAATACCAACGTAAAATAGCAGCATAATACTGCTGTGTTTCGTATGGTGGGTGTGTATGGTGAGTAAGCCCCTTCAATAGATTGCCACAAAAAGAGGGGGGGGGGGAGTAAAATCGTATAATATCCTACTTTGTTTCTCTCCGTCACCTGTTACAACACCCAAGGATTATATGGGTAATTGAATTCACTTGTATGTACACACATAAAACGATAATGCGATAAATCAATTCGAAAACCTCCAGTAATTCAATTAAAAATACGTATACGTAATAAGTACGAAAGTATTGGCACCTACTACGTCACTATCTCTTACGTCAGTTCTCACGAGTGATTGAAAATATTCCAAAATCACCGGTTATTAGCGGTTCTGATATACACAAGGCGTCTAATGCAAAAGTTGCATACTCTTAAAAGAATGGCTGAAGAAATTGATTGCAATTGAATTCACTATGGCAGGACTAATTTTTTTTGCTACAGCTAAGAACTATATTTGTGCTAAACATAAAAATTACTACAATATCGCATTAGGTAATTTTTTATATCAGTTGTAAGTCTCAATATAGATAAAAAATAAATATTTGTGTACGAGTATATATACGCAGTGTTATGTGCTTTCTTACAGGTTAAGTGATAGAAAATGACTTAAGATATTATCTCTTTACGGTAAATGTTGATCAGACGCGACTTCACGCGAGCACTTTGTTGATCCGAAAACGCATGTTGGTCCGGCGCCTTTTGTTGATCCAATATGCATCTCTGGTAACTAATGTGGCTCCGACCGGATCAACATCTGCACTCACGAGACTGTTTGCTAGCGTTGGCCGAAGTTGATCCGATATACAAATCCACCTTGCGATGGTTACGGAAAATGTTGATCCGATTTAAATGAGCCAATCAGAGCACAGCAAACGATACGATAAACGATCGAATTGGCTGAATGCAACCGCGACGTTGCCGTTTCGGTTGGCGGTACAAGCTACAGATTAAATGCGTGTTTGTAATGCATTCAGGGTGCTGTTTGGTCTACCTCGTTATTGTAATGCGCCAGGTATGTTCGCGGATGCGCGTGTGGATTGTTTCTACACCACCATGCGTAAACAATGCACATCCCTGGTGCGCAGGGTGCGGGCCAGTTCCAATCGTATCCTGA